>VMRN01000134.1:841503-861573 GCA_010277015.1 Poeciliopsis turrubarensis | reverse complement strand
TATGTAAAGTAGGTTTGGAGTGAGTTAAATGAAATATCAATATATTCAGAGATTGAAATTAGCCATTTAGAACAGCAGCAATTAAATTGGCTGAGAGGATTTTTACCATTTAGGGAGATACATCTTACCCTACCTGTTAGCAGTGCTTTGAATGGGCCACATTGCTGAAAAAGTTACAGCTATACTGTATCATTTTGTTTTGGAGCTCAGAAATAATCCTAATGTGAACAGAGACTAAAGAGTTTTGGATTTCAATAATTAATTGTGAAACTGTTGTCTGACATTTAAAATGAATCTCCGGATATGTTCACACAATTTTTCTCAGCACCTACATCATGTAAAAAGAATTTTATATTTGTGCTAATTGGGAGCTAATGATTGCAGAAATCAAAGGATTTAACAATACATGCCATGCAAGAGCTCAGATCATAGGAAGTTAAAGCTATTGACCCTAACTTTAAGCTGAAGATTTTCTGAAATTAACATTCTTCTGCATTTCTAAGCTGTAGGATTGAATAAGAGAATCCCAGCTGGAGTGTATGTTGCTGTGTGTGTGTGTGTGTGTGAGGCTATTCCTCTAGAAGACTGGACTGCATTTAAGACTCCCGAGTCCTGGAGTCACCTTTCCCACGTGCTGTTCCTATAGGCGGAACCTGGGAAGGCTGATACGTACCGCGCCCCTGGTTTCAAAAACACACTGTCCGTTAACACCGCAAGGTGGAACCAGCATGCCCAGGAAGCAGAAGAGTTCTCCGTTGATTCTCTTCTGGTCTGCATTGAAGCCTGGCAGCCTGCAAATTCACTGACTCACCTTAGCTTCCCACTGCAGTGATTCGCACACCACTAGATCTCCACCAGGTTGTTGCATTTGTGTCCCCAACAAGGATGAGCAAAAGCAGCAATAGCAAGATGTTGCTAATCATCCAATCATCCTCCCAGGAAAGAAGAACATGGACAAACTGCTGCCTTACAGGTCTCCAGGCACCTGCAAGGATCCAAACCACCACCCCTGAAATAGAAGCAGAGCCATTCTAGTGCCATCATACACCGCAAGACCTCTAGAATGCTCAGTATCAAGTGGTCCAAGAAAAATGCACAACCACAGTAACAAAGTGATGAGACTTACCTTAAACTGCCACCACAAGATCCAGCCTACAGGAGTTCAACTGTGAACACCTCCTTGTGACTCATGGTGCAGATTTCCTACAAGGTTTAGCTCATTCTAAACAATCTAGTTTGAGAGAGGAGCTAATGCTAATCACAATGGTGTGTGGTTTGTTAGGGATTGCAGGAAAAACACCCAAACTAGAAGCTGAAATCTGAACCCCACCGTGCAATGCATTCTGGGTAATGCTGATGCCAATTTTAAAGTCCATTTCTGATGTTCAGAACAGCATTGAGATATTTATGGCTTCTAGCAGAAGCTCAGAGATGAAATTTGAAGATGAACTGTGGTTTCTCTCTTAAAAAATGGAGTTTGAAGAGAAATTAAATAAAACATGATTAAAAGAGCGGAGATTTAAAACCAAATTCCAGCCTTCAGGGCAGCATTAGAATAGAACTCCTTCATCCAAGAAATTCTCAGACATGACATATTATAGCTGAGCTGTGACTAATGTAAAAACAGGAGCTAAAAAAATTTTTTATGGCTGAGTGGGAAACATGTGCACTGAGTGCCTGCCATAAGCCTTTGCATTATTTCAAGTATTTGGATGACATTTGGGGTATAGGGTTAGTATTCAGAGGAGGACTAGCCTCCGCAGAGAGGAAAATAGCAGCAAAAGAAAGCAGATGAATGAGTGACCATGCATGTTCATAAAATTGTGAGTTTAATGTTATTCACGCAATTCTGTTTCTGTTGAAACATGAGTGTATTTAAATGAAGCTATGCGTAAGCAGCAGTTGGATAACATAAAAATATTATTACTGACGTGTTCATATGTAAGTTATCATGTGCTTAATGTGATGATGTTGAGTTCATAAGGTCAGACTAAGTTTAAATAGCTTAAATATGTCCATTTTCATGAATAATTTTGATTATAGTCTGTAATGTCATATCAAGTTAGGCTGATATGGAAGAAGACATAAATACTATCACCTGCAGGTGGCCGGATCGAGAACTCATACAATTATTAGAGATTCATTTAAAAAGAAATGTCTTTATATTTGATGGCCAATTTTTCTTACAAATTAAGGGCATAGACATGGGCAAGAAATTTGCACCGGCCTATGCAAATATTTTCATGGCTGAGTGGGAGGCCGGGGCCCTTAGTACGCGCAGAAAGGCCCCTATGCACTACTACAGGTACCTGGATGACATCTGGGGGGTCTGGACTCATTCTGAAGCAGAATTTCAGGAATTCCTCCAGCAGCTAAATACATACAACCCATTCATCACAATAAAGTCCACGACCAGCCTTAAAGCGGTCGATTTTCTGGACACCACCGCATATAAAGGAGAAAAGTTTGACACAACACAAAAATTGGATATTAAAGTTTTTTTCAAACCTACAGAGAAACATGCTCTTCTGTTTAAGACCAGCTACCATCCGAGGCACACTTATGCTGGTCTTATCAAATCACAGCTCCTCAGATTTAATTGAATTTGTACACAGAAGACCGACTTTGAGGAGGCAACTAGGACTCTGTTTTCTGCTTTAAGTAAGAGAGGATATTCCAGATCCTTCCTGAGAGCATGCAGGAAGAACTTTCTTGAGTACAGACCCCCTAATTCATCACAAATGATCCCTCGGACCACCACATTCTGAGAACCTCAGCAGGACATTTTGTGTATGACAAATTTTACAAAATTCCAATCTGAAACGTCTTTGCTTCAAAATTATAGAATAATTGCGGCTTACAAAAGGATTAAAAACCTGAGGGATTTCCTCGTCCGTGATGAGGTTCGACCTTTGAATACACCAAAGGTCAAAGGTCAGGGTGGATTCTTCAAGCAGCTGCAGTGGGTACAAAACAAATTCAACACAATTTTCAAATCAGACCAATCAGGAAACCCCAAATCCAAAAATTGTGTTTATTTAATTACTTGGCCAATCTGTAAAATCAAGTATGTGGGTGAAACGGGTAGCAGCCTCCTTACCCGTTTCAATAAACGTAGATACAATATTAAAAAACAAAAAAACACACATGTACCCTTAGTGCAGCACTTTATACGCCACGGCTGGGATGCACTTTCAGCCCTGGTGCTGGAATGCAACCCAGCCTGGTCCTCAGCCCAGAGGAGAAGGGCTGAAAGACTCTGGATCCACAGGCTGGACACACAGATCCCTAGAGGCCTGAATGCGAGGTAGGCCTCGCGTAGAGGCTCCTGGCAGAACGTGCCTGTGCACAGAAGGGAAAGGGGAGAGGGTGAGGGGGAAAGAGAAGCGGGTTCAAGTTTCTTGACCCCTGACCTTTGACCCTGACCCTAACCGTACCCTTACCCACCTAACCATTGATGCTTTGACCTTATATGACCTTACCACAAGTCTTTTCCTAACCACAGCAGAGAGAACACCTAAACCTAAGTTTTGAGATGAGCTGAATTGAGCTTCCTCTGGTTACAGCATTACTGCTTTCTTGCCACCTTGAGGATTGTAGTTTGACTTTTGGAGCTTTTTTTTAATAATAACCTTATGTTCCTTTTATTTTAATTAACATAACTTCTTTAATATCTATTTAGTTTGGCCACGAGCCTTCCCTTAGTTTTAGTCTCATTTATAACATTGATTCATTCATTTAGTTCTGTTTTGAACATTATTATGAAGTTTTATACTGTTTATTTATTTCTCTATTTATTTAATTATTTTACTGTTAGGAATAACATTAGTCAGTTAGACGTTTTTAGGTTTTCTTTGGGTTTTAGGGGTTTTTAAGAAAGTCATGGTCACATAACATCCACAACTTTCTCATTTTCTTGGGTGTGGCCAGAGGGCGGGGGAGTGGCGTGACGGCTAGTGCATTACCTTCAACTCCCCAGTTTCAACTGCCCAGTCGACGGACGAGGTGGGGGGAGTTGACGAGAAAGATTTTACCCACCTACCCTAACCCCTAAATACTACCATATGCCCCATATTAAATCCAACCAAAGGTCCCATATTCCATTCTTGTGGATGTCTCCATCTGAAATCCTCTCATACATTCCGTGTTGAAATGGGATCAGTTTTCATTAGCTCTGGAGCTGCAAGAGGTTCCTTACTCTGTAGGTCACCAAATACATTAAACCATACAATATTGCTTTGTATTTTGTTTAATTTTTTTTCTGAACACCTGTCAGAATTTATTTCCCATGTCGGTAAAGACCCACGGATACACTGGTGGTGCTTCAATTTATATAGCTGGATGAGGAAGTGCTGTTTGTTCTTTTGATAAAGCAAAGAAAAATTTTGTTACTTCATTGTAGTGTAAGATGATTTATTTTTACTTTTCGTGTAATGTGGTTCTAGAGAAGATCAGTTGTTTGCTAAAGATGTTCCACAGTTAAGGAGTTGTGCTGCGCCTTTAAGAGGAGTTACTATTGCCCCTCCTCCGGAGGTTCTGGGGTTTTTTGCTGTGTTGTTTTTTTCTTCTTGTCTGGTGTGTGGTTTTGACAGTTGGTTGAATAAAAGTCTGGACCGCTACGCTATTCCCGCTCATTGTCCTGCTCTTTCTTCACCCACGACCTCCAAGTTTCTGGTAACACAGATTTATCGGACATCACAGTGTTACAGTAGTTTATCCGTTTGTGAGTGGGAGGCAACAGAAAAATTATGTTTGTTCTCACAATGTCACACATAATTATTTACACAGAATGTTTGCTCCTGTGGTAAATTTGGTCTATAACATTGACTGCTCTTTTTGGCTCCACCTACTTGTGTGAGTTTACATTCACTAACTTATGATTATTGAAATAAAATACAAATCTACCCTGATAGATGTTTGATGACCTAAACAAACCTTTACAGTTTTCACTCAGTTTTTACTTCATGTAGTTTAAATTGTTGGGGTGAGATTTGTTGAATTCAGGTGTGTAATATTTTATCCTGACAGTAGAAGGCACTACAGTTCAGCTAAACTGTTATTCAGAGAAAATTTATCTTTATTTTGAAGCAGATGAGTGTGCTTGATTAAAAGACATTAAATGTAAATAAAAAGCAGAACTACAGTAACATAAAGGGAATGTTTATATGAAGGAGGAGGTAGTTTGACAATAGTGGTTTCGACAGTCAAAGATAGCTTCCTCTCGAGTGCTCTGTTTGTTTTTTTAAATAAAACAACTTGAAGAAGGCTCCATCACAACCCTGGCAGCCTGGTGACGGTTAAGAGTTCTGGCTCCTTCTTCACGACGTCATCTCCGTCTTTGACTCGGCTTTTTGGGTCGTTGCTGTTTCCTGAAGTCAACAAGGCATCCGGTGGCCTCAGAGATGGGAGTGAAGGATCTGATGGGAGAGTTACTGATTCTGTACGCTGAAACCTCCTCATCATCATCGTCCCTTAGATCGATAACTGCTCTGAAAGTCAGGCACACACACACACACACACACACACACACACACACGCACACAGACAAAGAGCTGTTAGACTCCAGGTCAGCAGTCACAAGCAGTTATGTCAAGATATGACATCATTTCTTTAGTAAACTCTTGATCACTTGAAGCAAAGCTACACATATTTCTAACATTAACATGTGAAAAGCTCGCCTTTTTCTCCTCGACTTAACGTCAAGACTGATATATTGATTATTTTTTGGATTAACCCATTAATAATTAGATTGCAAAAGGAGCTTAGTTGAATTTATTTTACATAATTTGAACCTGGAGAAACTAAATCTGCCACTTGCTGAGTTCTGGGTAGTACATGTTTAGAGAAAAAGAAAAGATTAATCGATTGCTAAATTAGTTGACGATTATTTCAATGATTTTTTCATCACGATTAATCAGATTAATCGTTTCAGCCTTACAATACTGACAGAGGTCTAAATGTAAAAATATTATAAAATGGAAGATCTGTATGTGCTCTGCAAGAACTTCAAGAACCTGCAAAGGCCTTGTGTTAAAACAAAAGGAACTTATCTAAGCTCAGCTAAAAAGCATGAGACAAAAAAGTTAATTAAAAAAAAAAAAAAACATCAGAAATTGAGAAATTAGGAACCCAAACACATGTAATATGCAGAAGAAAGTTTAGTAGTTCTGTAAAAAAAAATCTTACTCAGGTTGGAGTTTGGATCCTGATGGTCCAGCACCTGAGAAAACAGTAAAACATCAAACCTGAGTTTGTTTCTGAGGAAAAAAATTTTTATCATAACAGTGAAGATTGCGAGAAGACCCAAAATCATAAATAATCAGATGCTTCACCTCGTCTGACAGGAAGTTCTGAATATTGTTTTTTGGTTTCCCTGCAGCTAACTTGATACCAAAACCAGAGCAAGATGTTACCAAACAGGTTAAAAATGTAGCTTTGTTGACCACTGACCTGAGTCCCTGCTTTCTGTTTTCTCCAGAGCCGACAACAGATTTCCCTTCTGTTGTTTACAGAAAAAGGAGCAAATTAAACAGCTTTTTATCACCACAGTATTTAAATGTGTAAATAAAGCAGATTTTTCTAGGTTACTCCTACCCTGCTCACTGCCCCACCCTGCAGGCAGAGCTCTGTATGTCGGCTGTAATCTCTTAGAGGAACAGATTTCTGACAGATGTAGCATTTCTCCTGGTTCCTGTGGAGCAATGAACAAAATTCACTGAGGTTTTAAAAGGCAAACTGATACTAATGAAGCCAGTTTCATTAGGCATGGAACATACAATCACAAAATGCAGAAAAAAACGACATGATGTCAGATGATGCAGTGGGGAAAAAACTCTGCTTATCTGATTGTAGTTTCTGCAGACCTGCAAAGATCAGAGGGTTGGGTGGTTTCCTCCGACACCACCTCTGTTCTCTTCATTCTCTTCCTACGAGGTTTCAGTAAATCTGTCAACAAGGAAAAAACGTCAGCACAACAAACCAGGAAAACTGGAAATATGTATGCTCTGTGGTGGTCAAAGTTTATGTTGTAACTGTGATCATTTCCAACTGACCTTTAATCACACAAACTAATTATAAAATCAGTTAATGTTCCCGAGGACTAATCTCTGCATTACCTTGAAAACCTTGACTTTCAGCCGTCCTCTGGTCGATCACGGCCACCTCTCCATCACAGTACGCTGCATGCATCTCGATCTCACTCACGGGAAACGATCCCTGACAGATGGGGCAGTCGACAGAGGCTTCAGGGCTGTGAGGGACGACGGCTGCTTCCAGTTCAGGACATTCTGATCTCTCCACCTTTGGATCCTCCATCTTCTCCACCTCTGGATCTTTTCTGCTCTTGACTTTCTTAACCTTTCGTGCAGTCTGCCCTCCAGCATCTTCAGCGCGACCTGAGCCGTTTCCCTCCATTCTTGAGTCTATTGTGGATAAAACGAATCACACATAAACTCACCTATGGCAGTTAGTTTACAGGATAACAATGGAACTCAGAAGGTTTATTTAGTGTGTTTGCTTTTCTGGATTTTTTTTACTTTTCAAATTTGGCCCTGGCTCCTGAAACTCGTCTCTGATGGGAGAATCATCTCTGAGGATCATT
Organism: Poeciliopsis turrubarensis; assembly: GCA_010277015.1. Classification (NCBI taxonomy): domain Eukaryota; kingdom Metazoa; phylum Chordata; class Actinopteri; order Cyprinodontiformes; family Poeciliidae; genus Poeciliopsis; species Poeciliopsis turrubarensis. The sequence continues at coordinate 853,973 of VMRN01000134.1, read as the reverse complement.
TTGATCTCAGGCAGCTCAGGATCTTTCTGTGAAGGCTGTGAGGAGATAAAATAAATACATTGCAGGATGTTTTTTATCATTGTGCACTAAGCCATAAAAGTATTCCAGAACAGAACTTTGAAATAGAGTAATATTATTTACTCCCAGCAGGGGGCTGACCTGTGCTTCAGCATCAGCATCCAAGCTCAGGTCTTTTGTGCTATCATCACTCAATTGAGTTTCTGTTTGTTTCCAACAGGAGAAATTTGTTCATATCAGCAGCTCAGACATGAGTGGAGACCTGAGAGCTAAAGTCATAACAGTAAACTACTTCACCTGGACAAACATCACAGTCGTCAGTGTCCATCTGCACTTCATCACTCTCCTTGTTCCCTTCTTCCTCTTTTTCTTGCTGCTCTTCTACTCCTTCATCTTTTCTCTCCTCTTCCTCTTCTGGAAGAAAATCAGCAATTTCGCTCCTTTTGCTGCCTCTCAGTCTTAGACCTCTCCTGATAAACAGGAATCAACCGATCAGAGTGACAAAGATCCAGATTCTCAGATGACAGTGAACAATGAAGAAACAAAAAATTGTAATTTTTTTTTGTAGTTTTGTTTTTTAGTCAGGTGAGAATTTTGGAGTGTGAAATTCACATGGGTTTGGATTGAATACATTTCATCACTAGGAGTCCAACAACAACATATTTTTTAAGATTTTCAAGATTTAGTTTTACCTTCGAGAAACACAAGGCTGAGGTGATCCAGCTGATGTTTCAGGGGACATGGACTTCTGATGAGAAAAAATAAACATCACCAACATCCCAACTACATTAATAACTGCTTTGACTTTTGTTTCTACATGGCAAATCATTCATTGAAGATGTAGAAGAGTAACAGAAAACAGTCCTAATGTGCAGATGACCGATTGTGTTTACCTGAGTTGAGGAAAATGATTTAAACAACAGCACTGAGGAGTTAAGTCAGGATCATTTCTTTGATGATCTGCAGTATGTAACTTTTCTAAAAATGTATTTATTTTTTTACATATTTGTTGAAACTGTCACTATGTCAGTGACATAGGTTCAGAAAAATTAGAGCTTCAGTTAATGTCTTGTGATGACGTTGGGAATTTGTTCCACATTCAAGAAATCATGGCTCAGAACGATTGGAATAATTTGAAGATTTTAGTTGCCATATGCTGAAGATGAAATACCCTTAAAATGTTTTATTTCCAACAAGATGACGACACTGAACACACCACAAAGTGAGCAGTATCACCAGAGCAACAACATGGTGAAAGAGTAAAAGTGCAGTTTCTGTGGCAACACGAAGAGACTCAGAGGATTTGTGAATATAGTTTTGAGCTGGATTGGCTGTTTACAGGCATCAGAAGCTGGTCAACAGGAAATACACGGTTCAACAATTCCCAGATGCAGCCGAATAATTAATGTTCCTCAACTTCTGTGGAGTGAAAACAACTTTAATCAACTTTTGATTAGGAGTAGAGCCACAGTGTTTCTAATTTCTAAAAAAACAACAGAGTTATTTTGAACAGTGCATATGAAAATAAATAACCAACTTAGACACTGTTTGGAGGAAGAGGGCATATAGGGATGTTTGATGTATATTTTATGATGTTAGGCTGTTTTAAAACACCTGCTCAGCGACTACAGCTGAGAACGAGCTTCAGCTAAATCCTGTGGAAGGCATCTTTTATTAATGTTTTTGTACATGTTTAAATCAACAAAAAAAATAATGAAATAAAAGTTGGCTGACCTGTGGCTCTGGCTGAATGGCCTCCCCCCACTCAGCCTTCCTTAGCAGACCCCTCTGAGCTTCTTTCAGACTCTTCTCATAAACCTCCATCTGAGCCACAATCACCTTAGGAAAACATCAGTCGTTCAGCATCTCCGACATTAAACACTTATGCTAAAATTAGAAGTTTAAATATTAGTCATTTTGATAATTAACGAGCGTATTATCTGGATATAAAAAATTAGAAATAATCAAGCAATTAAAATTTCCCTAAAATTTCAGTACTGTTGGTAATCAGATTCACCTTGGTGTACGTATCAGGATCCAGGCCTCTTGGACAGAAGGGAACCCCCCAGTAGTAGTGGATGGTCTGTCTGTCTGAAGGCTCCCCACGCTGGGGCGACGCCCTGCGGACCTCCTCCTGTCTGCTCACAGGATGCAGAGCAGAGGTGGGAAGCTGTGACGAACATTTCTGGGGTTTCAGGCTGGAAAAAGAAGGACCAGAGATACTTGTGTTTCAGTTATAAGCCAAACGGCCCCAGATTTTGGAGGTTTACAGAGAGAATCAATCAGTTATGAAGAAAAATATCTAAAATGGGCATTAATCCTAAACCTAAAAGCTGCTGGTTTATTTATAGGGATATTTAAATGAAGCTGCTTGTTTATTTTCTTTCAAGTGACTTGAATGTTCAGGCATTAGCATGTCAGTATAAGCCCTCATCCATATTAATGGATATGGATAACCCATCTCTAGGACATTGTTTTCATCTAAAAGACTTTAAGTTTGCTGTAAACAATTTTCTCTGGATTATCAGAGAAAAGAAACTTGGGACAGTAACTAAAAATTACATAGCAAAAAGCTATGTTATTTTAGAAGATTGAGGGAACGCCATAAAGAAACAAATTTAGTTGAAACATTTTCAACAGTGAATGTTGAATGTGAGTTATTCTCTGTTTTTTTTTTCTTGGCAATCTTAAATTTGGAATAGGTTTTGTAAAAAGGTGAAGTTGCATAATTGTTTCTATGACCCAGTCCTGGGTTAAGACGCCCTCTGCTGGGCAGCAGGGGAGTAATCCAGGATTACTGTGGGTTTAAAACTGAATCGCATTGTGTACTTTGCATATTTTTACACACAGTGTGCTGTCACAGATTATGATTCAACTTTATTAGTCATAAATTATTTATGCAAAACGATTTAATGTTTACTATTAAAACTACGGAGAACTATACATTTTTTAGTTATTTTCTGATCACCTGCATGCACAAAAATAAAAATGTTTCTTACAGTTATTAGAAAACTTAAATTTACATGTAAGGTTGATGTACCTGCAGTCTGGCCCGGACGGTTCTTGGGAAGCCGCCAATACATGATTCGGGGACGACCCCAACTGATTGTCTGCTGGAACAGCAGCTTTCTCCACAGGGAAAACAGGGCTGGGAGAACCAACAGGCTGCAGCAGAACACACACATGTACAAAGACACGGATGAGGAGAAAGGTTCAACACTAAAAACACAACATAAATATCGAAAACAGCATTAATCTGAATGTTTCCACACCGTAATGTCATCCTCCTCCTGTTCTGACCAGATCAGCGTCATGTCGCTTGTCAAGTCTGTCTCTGCAGAGGTCCAGCCTTCACAGTTTTCATTCACCTCTTCTAATGGTTAATAGTTACAGAAACACTGCAAGTCAATTGCTGATCGCACATTTAAAAAAATGAAATGTGCGATCTTACGTCATACCTGACTTTGGCAAATGTCTGTTGCACTCGGCAGTTGGACAGCCGCCAGACTTCATGTCCTTTAGATAAAAAAGGAAGGAAACCAGAAGCAGTTTAAGTGGGGTAGGTGGAGGTGAAGTAATAAGAAAAAACAATAAGCAGCTGCTTTCTGAAGTCTAGTTGAAAAGAGTTTCACAATATTTGCCTAAATATTGTGAAACATCTCAAAGTAGCTGCTCTAAACTTACAGAAACTAATCACATGGGGCATTGTGTTGGCCTCTTTACCCCACACCTCAGATTCATCTGATTTAACTCCTGCAGCTGTTCCATTGACAAACATATTACATTTTCTATGGTGATCCTAGTAATAATCACAATTTCAGGAATCTGATCTCTGGCCCTTCCAGAAAAGGTTCACCCCACACAGGAAGATTAGGATTCAAATTCAATTCAAAATTACTTTATTGATCCCAAAGAGAAATGAAATGTTGCTGTGACTCAAATATCTTCCAGTAGCAATCAGACTGAAATGACTCTGAAGAGGCCTCTGACTGAAGACTTAACAGGAAAAAGATGAACATCTCTTGTGTTATAATGTCACGGCATGATGGGAGTTTCAATTAACAATGTTAAAAACATATTTTTGTAAAAGCTACATACATCATGCAACTTTTAGCAGTTTTTCTTTAACCTGGAATCATTGTAAAACCATCTGACCTTCCTGTAGTCAGAAGATCTCTGGTCATGGTCAGAAGCTCGGAGCTCCTGGTCAGTCCTCTGCAGTTCAGCGGGGCTCGTTGACTGCTCCACCTGTTCTCGGCGGGGGTCTTTACAAAATGAAGAATGTCCTGAAGGGCTTCTATGGAACACAGGGCTCTGGGGGGAGCCAGACCTCACAGTGAGATTTGAACTTTCCTGAGAGGAGCCGCTGAGCTCTGTATTTTCACAGGCAGGATGATTAGAGCAGTCAGCAGTTCTGCCAAAAACTGGAGTCGTAACAAACATGGGGCTCTGCTCCAGGTGTCTTTCACGGCCCATGTCATCTCCTGGGAACACAGGACTTTTGGGACAGAATATGGGGTTACTCTGGGGGAAAACAGGGCTTCTGGGCTGAGCAGATTTTTGAGTGGAAATCAAACTGTCCTGAGAACACAAGACAAACCCCGAGCTCTTGCAGGTTTCCACTAGATCCAGGTTAAGGCGATTGACATGAACATCCGCTCTACAGCTGGTCAGCGGGAACACTGGAGACATCTGGAGCTGGGAGTCTTCAATATCCGTTGAGTCGGAGCTCTGCTTCCCAAACAGGAGAAAGTATGTAAATTGTCACTTTTCTTTGGACTCTTTACTAATTGTAAAGTATGAATGGAAAGAAAAAAGATGGTGAAATTGTAATGGACCTGTGGAGAATCCAGATGAGCGGAGAACGATTCTGTGATACTGGGAGAATTCTGAGAGGAAACTTTCTGAATCTGTGACAAATCTGGCATTTCCATAAGAGGACTGCCAGCTTGTTTTCTCCGCTTTTTTCTCCTGGTGATAATTTCATCTCCTGGTCCAACAGCTTCTGGAAAAAATAACAACACAATCGACCAATCAGCAGGTTTCTTCATACAGAAGAATTAACTACGGGAGGAAGAAATCCTCAGACTCACCTGAGTTCATGCCACCCTCCTCTGGCATCCTCTCCCCGTTAGAGTATGAGAGTTTTTGTTGAGAGCCGGTGCCCTGGGGGACACCATCAAGCAGATGTTTATTTGGAGACTTCAGACCAGGTTGTGTCTGGTTGACCATCTATGAGGGAGACAAGCTTCTTTGATGAAAAGTGCAAACATTAAGGTCTACTCTCCCGATGATTGGGATCATTTTTGGTATTCTGTGCAGGTTAGGGTCTAAGTTCATGACTTTTCCAGCTTCACCTCTTAATAGGGAGACATTTAAATGTGAGCTGGAACATGTGAGACCCAATGTGATGTAACTATTTCAACAAGAGAGAACAAATGTCTCCCTGTATTTAAATATAAAAACACTGCGATTTACACAAAGAAAAGGTGGGTTAGTAAAAATCATGGATTATTTCCACTATTTGTTCAGGTATCAGAGTTTCACCAACTCAAATTTAAGACTTTCAAATACAATTATAAATGGTCACAGCAATTTATGAACTTTGCCCATATATATGATGATAAATTTGCACTTACCCATGATATATGCAAAAACGCTAGCTAGCAAGCAACAGTATATTAACCCACCTGTCTCAAGTCACAGAACACAATGAAGATGTCTAAGTGGAATTCACTTTCCTTTGATAGAAAAATTCCATGAGAAAAAAATAAATACATTGAATATACAAGATGAAATACACAAAATTAAAGGCCAACTTATTTTTTTAAATAAAGTTAAGACATTTCAAAACCTTATTTTACATCAATTAATTTAAGGAAGTGTGGATACCCTGGATGTGCTAACTTTATTCTTATCTCGTCTTACCTGAATTACAGCACAGATAACCCAGAATCATGTTTCAACAGGATTTCTGCAGAAGGTAATGTCAAATCTGAACTCACGCTCTCCTGAATGGCCTTCATCACATTCTCATCCTCCTGCTGCTGTCTCAGTGCTGTGTTGCTGGCTTCCTGTTTGCTGAGTTGTAGCGCCAGGTCCATCTGCTCCTCCTCAGTCATGTCTGAGCAGCAAACAGAGAAAACCAACAGAATTTGCCTAAACAAATCTGAAGCACTGGGCCAGAGTGTTTGAGTACCAAGAGTACACAAAAATGTTTGTGCTTCTGTATTTTCTTGCTAGAAAATATAGAAGCAGGAATGCATTTGAAAGAGCAACCTTTTGAAAGAACAAGTTCCAACGTTTTAAACTTTCTCCAGTGATTAACAGCCTGCGACAGGAAACAATGACTAATCGTTTATCCACCTTTTCGTCTGGAGAGGTTCTTCCTCTCCCTTTGGCGTTTCTCTCGTGCTAATGATGTTGATCGAAGCAAAGATGAGAGCTCATCCTGAAAAACAGATTCCAAACCACAGATGGAATTTACTCTTCTGCAGCTTAATCAGAGAACATGATTAAGCTGCAGAATACATACATTAAAACTATAAGTTTTGATTTTAAACATCTCTACCTTGCTTTCTGTGTCGGTAGAAGCTTTGTCCTCTTGGGTGTTTTCATCCTGTTGGCTATCAGAGGAAACGTTCTGGGCCAGCTTCTTCCTCAGAGCCATCCTGCTCTGCTGCTGAGTCGCTGTGACAGGAAGAAAATGATACTTGAGAATTTCTACAAACTGAATATAAAAAGTATTCATCCATCTTGAAAGTTTTACCCTTTTCTTGCTTTTACAAATCAATCAGAAGCAAAAAAAAAAAAAAAACCCAATGAAAATAGACAAAAACAACTCTTAAATGTCAAACTGAAAACTGATTTCAACTAAATAATATTAAATATATTTAACATGGGTGTTGTGGTGACACATGGGTAAGGCACAACCCACAAATGAAGGCTTTAGTCTCCAGCCTGATGACCTTTACTACCTGCCCCCCTCTCTCATGACCCACTTTTCTGTTTAACCACCAAATAAAGGCCACTGGAACTAATAAAAAGTTTTAAAAATAAATTACATAAAACAGGTGATAATAAAATATAAATAAAAAAATAAAAAGTGCAACTCCTTTTTTAGTCAAAATTAAGAAAACAAGTCTTTTGTTTAAGCCTGTTGAAATAAGCAATTAATCAGCTGATTCATTAAAATTAACTCAATAATTTTCATTCTGATGAATAATATTTTAGAGTGCATATAGAACCTCTAAAAAGAGGCAAATGTAGCATGATTTCTGACTCCTTTCAATCTACAGGAGCAACATCTCTACTGGATAAATAGTTCCACATTTTCTTTCAGGCAAGAGACAACCACAATCTAGAGCAGCAACCTCTTCAATTCAAAAAGCCCTTTTGTTTTTGCCTGAAAATAAAGATGTTTTTAGCATATCCTTCTTCTGCATTGTTTTGAAAATAACTAGTTTGATTTTTTTTCAGGACATAGAAAACACATCAAGTCTTTATAAGTTTAAAAATATACATCTCTCAGTAGAAATAGGCCAACTGAGGCACTTCTCTGTTTAGAGAAGGTGACAAATCACATATTGCAGCAGTCTATTGAAATCAAAGTACTAAAAAACAAACATCTATTATGTACCATCAGTGATATTTTGTTGTTGAACTTCCAAGCAGATGTTTAGAGATGCTAAAAATATATTTCCTACTGACTTAATACATAAAATCTTTGCTCATTTTTTATCAAAGGTACTAAAAACTACTTGATCACAGAAGAGCCTTATGTATCCATTATCTCTGTATTTGGGTCATGATCCATAACTATGTGTAGGGATAGACAGATCAGTTAAACTGCAATCAAATGAATTCAGGAGAAACTTGTACTAAAGCAGGGCGATGTTAAATTTATTTTCATACTTGGAAAATCATTGAAAATTAATTAATTCAAGCAATTTGCTTCAACAACTGCAACTCATTTTGTGTAAATTCATCACACTCACACATACCATGATATCTTTCAAGTGTTTTGATTTGTCATACATTTTTATGATTAAGGCTTTCAGCCAATTCAAACTCAAAATGTTGATTCTCAGTATTAAATAAGACAAGTAAAAATGATTGTAATTCAGAAATACTTTCATTATTGACTCATAAGAAGGGAACACATTTTTCAGGCGTCGTGGTTCTAGAACAGCTGATTTCAATGAGTGGCTGATTTAAAAAGCATCTGCAACACTTGAAATACAGCCACTGCTGAAATGGTCATTTAAATCAGTTGTGCTTGGTTGGGACCAGGAATGAAACACTGGTCAAAAGGAAGATGACAGACTTTGCAAAAGCAAATGCAAATGATGTGGATTAGCAGTGCTTGCATTATCCAAAACATGTTCCTGTGAAGTTTCATCTCTATTGTCCAGAAAGTGAGCTGTTAGCATGTCATGAAAGTCATAAGATTGTCATGCAGTCTTCAGTCAGAAGCCTGTTTAGATTTCCTACAAGACTGACTGTTACTGGATAACTTTCTTTCTCACAGCAGGACCATCTCTCAAGGTACTTGAATGATATGAGTTGCATTTTTTTCCCCTTACTAAAGTATTTTGAATTGAATTGAATCACTTTCTCCACAACAAATCTGCATATTAGTTTTCATATTTTCAACTGAAATACTGGATTTAACTTTTCCCTAATGTTCAGATTTGTTGCAATGCGCAGATTGAAAGAGTAGGTGAATCCAGACCAACCGTTTCTTTCCTCGATTTTGTATGTTGTCACGGAAGTCACAGCAGCGGTTACCTGACGACGGTGATGAAGAGTGTCTTCCTCTTCCTCTCATCTGCGTGTGGGATCATCCAACCCTGGGCGCCGATTGACAGGAAAAGCCTAAAGTAACCAAACAAACTTAATAAATGAATGTTTAAAAAGCACAGTCCCGTTAAACAGAATAAGGCAGCTGAATGTTAAATGACAGCGCGCGAGGACGGCGGTTGGTATGGAAACAAACTGAACACACGACACAGCAAAAAGCCTCAAATAAAGTTCGTTGGCTCAGTTTCCTGATCAGATAACTATCAAGTTACAGCAAGAATTAACTTTTAATTTGTGCTGGTGTGTGTTTTTATTTTAATCTAAAATCTACCAAAGACAACAGCAAAGTACGACAATTTCAGTTTTAAAACACTCACAGGAGGGTTTTTCCTCACTTTCGCGGCGCCATGTTTGTTTCTGTTCACGCTACCACGTGATGTCTACGTCAGACGTATGTCACGCTCCAATCCAAAGTGCAATTTCGTGAAATCACTGCTGTACACAGCGAAAGACACAATTCTTTAATGAACTTCTTTTGAATTGCATTAAATAATTTTATGTATGAATACCTTTCTGACGACTTTTTCCTTTTAAGTTTTTAGTCATCTTTTAACTCATCTTTGGCCAAAAAAGCATTTTAAAAATCCTTTCCTAAAGAGAGTTTATGATTTTACCCTAAAAGGGAATTCCCTTTTGCAGTAAAGTAATAAAATTTATAAATAACTCGAATTCAAGTCCTACATTACCTCAGTGATTTCTAAATCTAATTACAATCAAGTTACAATACTAAAGAACACGATCACGTTTAAACACTGAATGGTATTGATTTTGAACTTTAGATATTAGAATTTTTTTTTTTTTTTTTTTTTTTGCTTGTTTGTTTTATTTGGTTAATTTTGTTCCTTGGCCACTGGTGGTTTTTGATGCAAACTATGTGGCTCAAGGCCCAGAGCACAATTTTATTTCGGGCAGCACAAATACTTACTTAGAAAAAATAAAAATAAATGCATGGATGTACATTGTGCCCCTTTTTGAGTTTTATTTTGCTTACTGTAATGTATTAACACTTAGATTGACCAAGGCTGAAGATGATCATTCTGAACACAGATTCTCAAAAAGTTTGGGAATTATTTTGAGAACAAAAAATGGATCCACATTCAGAATGAGAGGCTCACTCTCAAGAACCACCAATGATGGTAACTTTGCATGATGGCAAATTTTCAGCTTGCTCCGCATTTTAGCTGGAGTAGCTTTAAAGCAGATAAGCAATTTCTCCCGATTGATTACACATATTCTATTCAATTCTATTCTATCTTCAGCTATTTCTACTCCACTCTCACTAAATCTTCTTTTTTATCACGAGCTTTATACCCATTTGGCTTGGATAATAGCTATGCTTCCATCTTTATCTACCTTATGTTTGGCGTGTTCAACTTTTCAGACAAAAACAACTACGTACTGTTCAAGAATTGTGTCAGTATGGCTGAAACTGTTTGTTAAAAGTGAAGCATGATGCCCACTTTAATGAGCAGATGATTAATTATGAAATCCTCCGAGCATCAAATCAATGGTTCAAAGTTATAATAGTCCTTAGATGTTATCTGATGATGCCAATATTTCCTTATTTCCAAGGGCTCTGCATTTATGGCTGACTATTGGTCAAGCCAATTTCAGCATATTTTTCTGTATTTACATTGGATGGGCAGTAGGTGACAGTATATGACGTGACGCCGTTGACTACATTTAAACGAATCTTTCTCAAATCATTTATCATCCTTTTTAAAATCATTGTTTCTCTGCAGGCACGTGCAGAGGGGGGGCAGGGAGGTGAAGGGAGCTTGAGCCCCTTTTATCCTTGATGCCCATAGTGCTCTTTTTTATATTTGTTTTACATTTCTTTTTCAATTATTTATTTATTTATTTTATCTGTGTGTCAGAAGGTCTGCTTTTTCCCCTTAGCAATAATATTTTGCTAAATATGATAATTTAGCAAAATAAACTAGTCTGGCCGCCCTCTGTCTAATAATGACTCTCAGTTTCTGCCTCCATGTTGTTCAGACACCGGGTCCACGGTGAGGAGGGGGGGCTGCTGATCTGGGCCTCTACTTATCAAATTATGGGCAAGGATAATTTTTTCATACACTGGTTTGTAAATAAAAATGTAGGCCTGATGTTGATGTTAGAAAAACTGTTTCTATTTATATTTTCATAATTGTCCTCACAATAGCGGAAAAAAACCATCCTTGACATATAAATGCTTCGGTTGCAGAGAAACTTTTGGCTTCAACTTAATCATTCTGGTAAAGGCCCGGTTCTACAGGCAGACTGAGTTGGTCCCACCGACAGATAGAAAGAATGTCTGTCTTTATATCAGATCATTAAGAGGTCACATCCTGATATGAGACATGGCACTGCGACTGTCACCGTATGGCAAGCCGTTTTAACATAAATTCGATTTCGTCTTGACTATCTATAATTACATTCTAGATATCTAAAAACACATTTTGACTTGACAAAACTACATTTTGACTATCCGGAATGGTAATTTAAGATATCTGCATTTACATTCTGACTAGTGAGAATAATAATTCAAAATGTTTTCAATTACGTTTTGACTCGTCAAAATTCCTTTCAAGATATCTCAAATGACGTCACTGGATCTGTAATTTGAATAGACTCGTATCTGGAATTACGATTAAGATATCTTGAACTTAATTATCACTAGTCAAAATGACAATTTTAGATATCTGAATTAAGAATGACGTTGAAGCCCCTTTGTGCTGCCCAAACAGTTTCCTGTAGAATTTTATGTTTCCTGCACAAAATTGTCAGTAAATGGCACAAATTAGAAAGAGTTCAGCAATGTTGGAAATGCACAGAATGCAAAACTTCATAAACTATAAGACTGCTAAAGATATCTGCAAAAAAAAAATCCTGTTTATTCATTTTCAACGAACCGAAAGCACTTAAAAACAGCTTTGAAAAGCTAAAACTGCTATTGTCAATCCATTTTCAACATGAAAGTTGTTCCTGTGAATGGCTCCAGCCCAGATTGCTGCCGCATTTAAAACCCAACATTTCCCCCTGAACAGTGACTTAATCTCTGGATCTCTCACTCAGATGGGATTAGAAGAGCAGCTCCATGTTTAATGATGTAGAGAGATGAGACTAAAGCAGCAACTACACTAGATTTGATGTTGAACCAAACCTGCAGCGTTTCTTATTCTCGATGCCTTTTTCTCCGTGTCGCTTTGGAGACACGAAGTTTATTTATTCACGAAATAAACATCAGAGAACATACTGGAGCAATAATTAGAACCGCAGCATAAAAGCCAAACATGCCACAATTAAATGAATCAAAATGTCCACAAAGCATCGTTGGACTGACATGGGGGATTCCAGGTAGTGTCAGGCTCAGGCACAGATGGACACAGGGACTGAACAGAAAAATTCCAACCCAGGTATTTATTGGGAGGTCAACAAACTCTTAGTCAGACAGGAGAAGGTCAGAACCAGGGAATCAAACCAGGATCAGGCGGCCCCTGATCTTCGGGCCAGGCAAACAGGGGGATCCGAGCTCGCGGGTCCAGAGTCGGGACGAAACGGGTATCCGGTCAGACAGGCAGGGGATCGAAGCCAGGAGGTCCTTA
>VMRN01000134.1:779620-841103 GCA_010277015.1 Poeciliopsis turrubarensis | reverse complement strand
CACATTCCTTGGGGTCCACTTCATAGACATGAAGACACACAGTTCATAAAATTAACTTTTAAATATAAATAATACTAAGTCACTGAAAAAGGAAGAAACACTCAATGATACAAAAAGCTGCCCTGAGGTCCTGAGCAATGAAAACATTAAGGTCTGATGTTCCCTGTTTCTGGGCTGTTTGTTTGGTGGTGCTGGAAGAACTAAGAGTTTTAAAATAAATTCACTTGAAACAATATATATTACTGAAATAGAGACAAAGAAATCTGAAAGTACAAAAGCACAAAGTTACTGAACAGTATACCATCATACAACCAAGCTGAAACAACAAAAGGATGTGATCTGTTGCTGTGTAACATACTTCCATTCAATACATCAACAATTCAACAGGTACTTTAACAAGTTTCAATGATTCTCTGAAGACATTTTTTGAAATTTATATAGATCCAATGATATTAAAAAAAAAAAAAAAACGTTTATTGTCAATTATATTTCAGGCCAAAAAGAAGCTGCATTTGTCTTTGTGACCAGGGGGCCTGGTTGCTCTCAGCTCTGCAGAACTGGACTGGTGGGTTTTTCAACTGCATCAGCTGTGGGTTCTGGTGTGCAGACCTTTGAGTTTTCCAGCTGCTCAGACGATGTGAATCTTTTGTCAGCTGAAGCATGAAGCTGACTGTTTTTCAAAATCTGCTTCTCCACAGGAACATATCGCCTGCTGAAGTGTCTCCACAGCTGCTTCCACACAATATAAATGAGCTCTGAGAAGTTGAGGGCAATACACAGAATGGAGGTGCAGCCCATGATGTAGAGGAAGATCTTCTTCTCTGTGGCTCGGGCTAGGTAGCAGTCCACAGTGTTGGGGCAGGGTTCTTGTGTGCACTGCATCAAGATGGGCACCCCAAAACCACCGTACAAGTAGTGAAAAGCCAGCAAGAACCCAACTTCAAAGCCCGTCTTAAAGATCAAGCTGATGACATAGGTGCAGAAAAGACCACCGTCAATGCTTCCTTTGTCCTTGTAGAACTTTTTCTTGTGCTTGGCCTCCCGGTGCTCCCTGTAGCCCACATGAAGGGCCACCATTAGGGATGGTGTGGACACCATGATGAGCTGCAGAGCCCAAAGACGAATCTGAGATATGGGGAAGAAGTGGTCGAAGCAGGCATTCTTGCAGCCGGGCTGCAGTGTGTTGCACACAAAGTCTTTTTGCTCGTCCTTCCAGACCTGCTCAGCCGCAGCTACATATACCAGGATCCTGAACAGGAAGACCACAGAGAGCCAGATCCGGCCAATCGAAGTGGAGTACTTGTTCACTCCACTCAGAATCTTCTCCAAAAATCCCCAGTTCATTGTTCACTTGTCTCCTGTGAGGACATAACAACCAGTTAGACTCTCAATAATACAAAGCAGCCATAAAGTATTAATATTGTTGAATCACAAATGCAATCATTAAAAAAACAAAAAATAGTACACCCTTTTCAATTTTTGGGTTTCATGAATTAGAAGATTAACCTAAAAATGAACCTGTACTGCTGGTCACACTCAATGATCAATTAATTACATATTCTGGAATAGTGGCAGCATCTTGGGGTAGCTTGCAATAAGATTTTTTAGCCAAGGCATTGGATATTTCATCTGTTATTCCCTCTGGTTTGGGATGATGTCCAGTCCAAAATATTTTTTCATCTCACTTTGTTACTTTTGCACAGTTGTTATGATGCACAACCACGACAAAGGTACTTTTACAACTGGAAGCAGCTGATTAGAAACTCAAAAATTCAAATAATAGCTTGATGCCTTTGAAAAGGAGCCATCAGGGATTAGACCAGGACCAAAGAGTAAAGGATCAAATCCCATACTCTAACGTCTCTCTAACCATACAACCAGACAGAAATTCAAAGTGGAGCAGCAAAAGCAAACCGGGTGGATTAGCAGTGTTTGCTAACAACTGATGGTGTCATACAGGACATGTTACTGTAAAATATCGTCTCCACTGCTTGACAACTGAGCTGCTAGCATCCCATGACTGTCATAAGACTGTTAGGCAGGAACAGTCTTCACTTAGATGCTTTTTCAGAATCGTTGCCAAAGTAGTATGTTTAGACAAGCTAGAAGTAACCCAACGTCAGGCTCTCCACACCTGCAGGGGCTTACATTTATGAAATAAGCGGTATTTCTAAATTAATTTTTGACTATATCCCAGTTTGTTTTGATGAAACATAGGACTAAGACCCAATTTTAGTGCTATATTTTTATATAGCACTATATTTTAGTCCTTCAACTTTTTGAGAAAAACATATTGTTCTATATTGTTTGGCTGTTGCCTAAAATGTAACCTTGGGATGCTCAGGGACAACAGTTTAAATTCTTAAATTGCTTGAGAAAATAATGCAATCATGAAGTTTATGACTTCATGATTGCATTATGAAGTGATGCAATCATCTAAACTGCTGTTTAGTTGAGAGCAAAGCAGAGACGTTTGAGCATACCCCACAGTTCCATGTCTGAAGAATGGCTAACATCGCACAGCAGTAAACCCACATCATACCAACTGTCAAACATGGTAGAGGAGGATTTATGATTTAATCTCATTTTGCAGCCAAAGGAATTACATTAATTAGTCACCTTCACAAAACACTTAATGCCAGGATTTTAGAGTTCAGATTAAAGTTGAGGTTATTTATCTTAGCTCCCATGTGAGTCTCATTTCCGACTTGTGTGGGAGGGAGGCAGCTGCTCAACACAAATTTATGATGTCAAATATGAAAATGTGGCAGGACTGGTGAGGAATAGCAAACATCATTTCATGACTAAATGGCCAGAAGAAGAAGAAAAGCTTGTCTTTCTGGTTGCAAATGTCTGCAGATCTTTAGAAATTGAAGCAGATTAGAGAGATGATACTTTACTAGTAAAGAGTTTAGTCTTGCTGGATGAGGGCATGCATTGTTTTTACCTCATCAAAAAGAGATAAAACAGAAGCGTATCAACCATAAGCTCCAGGTGAATAAAATACCTAGACATGCCTCTAGCTATTCTCAGAAAATGTATCTTTTAACTAACACTTTGGCGTGGACCACCTGCTGAGACTTTGAGTCCCGAAACATCCAAAGTCTGAGTCCTTGAAAAAAAATTTTTCAATTCCTGAAAAAATTTTTTCAGGAATTAATAACCAAACTGGTGGCTTTCAAAATTATAGCCACCAGTGGAATCAGCTGTTATTTTCAGCACTGCTTCAAAGGAAATTATGTAGGTTTCCAGGATTCAAATCATTTCAAAGAACAACCAACCATTTATTTTAGCTCCCAAACACCGTCCAATGAATACAGCGCTTTCAATTTCTTTATTGTGTTGTTGCCTTTTCACAGGGTAAAAGGCAATTTTGTGCTCTGCCCATCAGGCTGAAAAATACAAGTGAAAGAATTAAAAAAATAAAAGGATAATGAAAGTAACCTGACATTAGAAGAAGCAAAACACAGCATGCTGTTGAGAAAACTTTGCTTCCAGTCTCAAGGTGTTAGTTTTGCACATAAATATAAATAAATTGGGGCCCTCCCTTACCTCCATTAAAAACGTTAAAAACTACCTGATCTCATTGAACAGAGTAAAACCTGTGTTTATGTTATTTGGTTTTCACTCCAACTTAGTGACTACATCATACATAAGTTATGTGAGTTTGGGGAAACTGGTTTCTGTGGAATCAAATTTGCAAATAATCAAATGACTTGCTGATCTGGTTATTCAGCCTGAGGCCAGATTTCCAGGCTACAGGTCACACAGATACAAACAGAAAACCAGCTTGCATCAATCTAAAAGTCTAAATCCATGTTCTAAAGCAGACAAAAGACTAGAACTCACCAGTTATGTCCAAAGGGAGAGGTTTATCCTTGTACCCAAATGGTTTGGTTTTCTTCTGTTAGTCACACCTGATCCAAGCAGACTCTCATCAGTCTGCTTTCTGTTCTGTTTTCTTTACAGCGCTCTGCCTTTCCTGTAAAATGTGGCCAGCAGTCACCTCGAAGCGCGTCACCTGAGTGCTTCACCTGCTGGAAACTCTGTGGGAGAGAACAAAGACAGCATCAGTAACACAAATAAAATTCATTCATGGCCAGACCAGTCCAAGTGGGTTGTCCTTTCATTCCTCCTTCACCTGCCTGCTGCTGGTTGATGACCCAGGAATCATGTTACTGTACTGATGAGTAAATAATACATGTCACCTCCTCGGGTCAGAGTCGTCCTGTTGCTCATCTGTTGGACTTTGGCTGGAAGTCAATAAAAAATACAGACATCATATCTGAGGCAATAATGCACTGTCCATGGGTCCTCTATGGGCCTGCACACCAGTGGCGGAGCAAGATTTTCTTTCAAGGGGTGGCCAAAGGGTGAGCAAGGCTTTATCAGAGGGGTCCAGATACAAATGATGAACGAAAGGAAACAAATATTTTCTCACACACAACCAAATTAAAATGGTTTATTTAACAAAGATTTGCCAAGACCAAACAAGACGTTAAACGGCTCTATGGAACAGTGAACATGTAAATGTAAACTCAGAGCCCAGAATATGACCAAAAACAAATTCTCAAAAATAAATAAATAAAACTGGCTCCAAATAGTAAACTGCAAGACAATACCTGTCACAGCCTCTAACCTGCTGGTGATGCATTTGGGCCTGGTGTCTCCTGGCCGGCTTCTCCAGGTTGGTCACTGCTGCAGGGTTCTGTCTGGTCCTGGTCTGGCCCTGGTTTCTGCCTCTTTAAGAAGAACTGGGAGATTTTCCCTTTTCTCTTCATTTGGGCTCTACACAAAATAAGACAGCCTGGTATTTAGACTCCATGACTGTTTGGCAGAGACAACACTATTTTAACTATTATTTAGACTATAGTTTTTAGTTTTCTGTAGCTAGCTAAAATAATACTAAATTAAAAAGAGATTCATTAAATTCATTAATATCACTAGTTAGGTTTCATATGACATAGCCTACTTCCATTTCAGTCATTATAAAACTTCACAATGGTTTTTCACATATTCTTTCCACACACATTTCAAGCAAGAGCTGGGAGATATAAAACATTACAGGGCAGCATGTTCACTAAAACATGTTAAAAGAATCTGTCTAAAACCCGATCTACCAGCACTAGCATGGCTTGTCAGCTTAACCAATGAACAGCGTCAGTGAGCAGCATGTCGGCTGCTACTGCATCGGGCTGCCTTCAGGGACAGTCGGAAATTACAGTTTTCCTGGCAAGTCTTTGCCGATCTCATAAGTATTATTTATACTGCCACCCCACTGGCTCCGCCACTGCTGCACACCTGTTTTGTGTTTTGTTTTTTGCTTCTTTTAACGGAAGTGTCCTGTGAATTGTAGAGTGAGGTGTTGCGTTTTTTGTGCTTACTTGTCCTGGAACAAAGGATGACATTGAAATATTGTGCTAAGTCCTGCATACCTACACTGCCACAAATTGTGATTATGGTGATTAATGGGCACTGTCCTAATCAAATAAATTCATTTAAACACATATAAATAAATAATCTATCAGCAATGAAAAACCAGTCAGCACCTAAAGAATCAAATTTCTGACTTGGTTCAGTTTTGGTTTATTTCTGACTCAATGTTGTTTTATGTCCAATTTTGTCATGGATTCCTGCCACTAATGTCCTCTCTAGGTTTTGCTACATCCCACCATTTCCTCCCTCAACAGACACCGACACCGACCCCCTCCACAGCAAAAGGCCATTGCTAAAGAAGTCGGCTGTAAAAGGGATATATAAAATTGACCTTTTTGAGCTTTACATCATCCTATAATGTTATTCCATCTTCAAAAGATTCCACCTCACAGAACACTCCTCCCCCTGTAACTCCCTCACTCAGTTCCTTCAAACTAGCCAGCTGCAATTAGAAAACACCTGGTGGAGCTCATTATATATACTTCTCAGTGCAATGCTGGTAAAAACTTTGTTAAAGGGTTAACAGAGCAGCTATGCCATAATGACTTCATTCGGGGTGAGTTCCAGAAAGAGCAGATCTTAAACAGATACAGGCCCAATTTCAAAGCATTAATTTACAAAGTCAAATTTTCTAAAAGTAATTTCTGATATGTATTTTTATAACAATTGGTACTGACCCTATTGTTACAATTGAATTACACTTCCTTTATTTTGCTATTCAAGCAGATATTGCTCCCTATCCTGACAAAAGAAAATGTGAAATATTTTTTCTTGTTAAATGTTCAGTTTTTCAACTTCAAAGCTCAATCTGATTTCTCTGTGCACCTGTATCTTTTCTAGATTCTGGTTGTATGCTTCATGAATATTTAGCACACTTTTCTATTTCAGCTAAATTTATCTTTTGCTTGCTTCCCTCTTTTTCCAGCACCTTTAGTTTGGCTTTTGTTGGCAGAAGTATACTAAATCTCCAGATGTTGGAGGAAAAGCCATATTTAGACCTAAAATATCTCAATATTTCAAAAGCAACTCGAGTGTTCTCGAGTTTAAAACCAAACCTTTTCAGGCAGGTATAAGTTCTGTTACTAACACTGTTTATACGAAAAATGGCTTCATGCTAAAAATAAATAAATAAAAAAAAATTAAAAATTTATTAAAATAGAAAACCTAGCTCCAAGAAACGGTCCTATTTGGTCTTGATGTGAACCAGTGATGGAATCACTTATACCCTCTTGTGGCAAGTCCACATAAAATGGTAAATATGAAAATCTAATGAAAAAACATCCAAAAAGCTCCAAAATATTCTTTTTAGGTTGTCATTAAGATACTGAGACAGCATATATTGTTCAAAAATCTCTGCTGGACCATCACAGAAGTGAAAATGAACTTTGCTGAAGACACTGCTAACACCTTCAATAATCATTGACGACCTTGTTGCCTCTTTCCCTTCCAGCTTCAGTTTTGTTGAACATCCATGTCCATCTGTCATGCCCCAGAGCCTAAACAATTGGACAGTGGTCAGCATTTGGCTTCTTGTTTGCACACAAAGGCTTGAAGCAGCAAGATTCTCATAGAAATTCTTGATCTATGTTCGTCAGCAGGTGAGTTGAATTTTTTCCTCGACTGGTTTAATGATATTCTGGCCTGCTGACGAAGAACTACTCAAATGCATTGATAATTACAAGCTAGTAAAAATGTACACAACTGAACTCAGGCTTTGATTTCAAGCAGTCTATATTTACACTTCAGGAAAAAAGAGGACACAATCAAGTGCAGGAGACTACTTTTTGCAGATCTGTCATCAAAAACAGCAAAATGAGGTTAAAAAATGTTTGTGACAATGTTCTTCAATGCTAAACAAATCAATCGTAGTTTACATTTTACCTTGCAACTGGGTAATAAGAGGACAGAGGAGGAAAAACACATAAAAACACTTAAATATGTCCAACCAAGCATCTCAGAAACTCAAAGTATGTAGTCAGAGTAGAACTGAATGTACATTGGTTAGTTGAAACAACAAAATCTTCTGACACGTTAATTAGAGACATTAGTACAACTGCATAGGAAATGTTTTTAATTTTAAACAACAAACATGATCAATGTATTGGGTAAAAACAAACAAAAAACAAAAAGATAAGCCAGAATTCTCTGAGTTTACAAATGCTCTGATGGTCCATGAAAGAAAAAAAAAACTACAGTTTTTTTAAACGTAACATTTTGTTGCAGAAATCAGTAGTTTTGTAAACTAAAGCAGCATGTCAATCAAACTGCAGTAGCAGCTACATAGCTAGGCAGAGTTCACTGGGGAGGCAGCCTTTGCTACGATTAATAGTGCATTCCAGTTAGACTCAAAGGTTGGTATTTCCATGTTCCAAGTTAAAAATACAGAAAAAAGATCAACTGGAGTGCTCTCTATAGTCGTACTGCTAACCTGGGCAGTTGGAGATTAATCACCAGTGAAGTTGACTGCTTATATTCAACATAGTAGTATTTGCACTTTGATGATCTGCAGGTAAACATGTTTCTACATAGGTCAATGGGAAAAACACAAGAAAATATATTGTTTAATACTTAGCAAAATCTCCCAGATGTTTCATTTGTAATTGGAGGTGACAGTTATAATTCCCAGGTCTAATTATAAACTTCTGAGGTGTACAGTATCCACTCTATTTGCATGCTGTTCTTTTGCATTTGGGAAGCCATTTATAGACCAAACATTGAAGTAATGTCATTTATTAAACTTATACATGCGACAGTATAAGTTTAATAAATGGAAGAGACTCAGACTGTTGATTCAATCAACACAAAGTTGGTAAAATCAACAAAGGAACCACAATCCAAATGTCATCAATGATAAATAGAATTTCTGTCTATTTTAACTTTTTTTTTTTTCATTTTAACAGATGTAGCATTAAATGAAATTAAAGCAGATTCTTAACCTAACCTGTTAGGTCCTACTGTGTGTACAGGGTCTGAATATAAAAGATGGCACATCAGCAATGAGGGTCCTACCTTCATGTTTGCACAATAGCATGAAACGTTCTAAATAAGGAGGTTAGGGCCAACTACGTAGTCTGCTACGATACTGTGAATTAGTAGCACAAAGTTAATCTGCTTAATATCACACAGGAAAGAAATGAAATATCAGCCAGACTTAACAGATCTTTACCACTACTACTTTTAATCGCCTTAGTCCAATAATAATGGACTCTTTATTAAAGAAAGACAATTTAGAAAAAACAAACAACAACAAAAAAAACAACAACAGCAAAAGAATCATCAGCGGTGCACACTATGAGATGCTTCAAAAAATGTACCAGTCAGATACTGTTGAAAATTCTGGGGGGGTTTCCAGGACTCCAGTGAAAAACTCAGTCATTTTGTATTTCAGCATAAAACTAATCTGTAGCAGAGATATGGAAAGATGTATTTTTAGGATAAAATGGTAGCTGCACAAGAAAATGGCTTCTTTCTCAGAGCAATTGTGTGCTTGCCTTGAGTTTGAGCCTCACTTTGCAGTCCCATTAAGTAGACATGCTTTTAAAGTTCAAGGAGCTCCACGCAGGATCTTACTGTCAGTTTGCATGGCAGCAAGAAAACAATGAGCTGCATTAGCTGCCATGCTGTTACATAAAGGTTTTTTTTTTCTTTCTCTTGTAAAAAACCAACCTCCAAGAAAAGTTTTACACGTTCCACATGCAGACACAGTAGGTGAAAGTAGAACTGGATGGCTCTTCACAGTAAAAATATATCCAGGTTAACAGAAGTTTTAGTTCCCAGCGAAAAGCTGCAACAGTTATTGTGATTTCTACAAACAAAAGCAGAGGTATGCTGTGAATGCTCACACATGCACAAAAAGTGTAAACAGCAGATTTACTAAATGCTTAGGAATGGATCTCAAAGACAGAAAGGTAAGAATGTGACCAGTTTAAACTGGCCTGAAGTTAAGGTTCAGACATTTTTAGTTCCTTAGTTCCTGTGCTGTAAATGTAACACTTCACTGTTCTTTTCGCAGCAGGAGTGGAAACTTTCACATTTACACACATTTATCTTCATTGCAGCTTCATCTCTAGGCAGTCTTATAAGCTTACAAATTAGGAAACTGTGACCTTAAACACGCTATTTGTTGCGCTTACTGGCTAAAATTATCTTAAAGAATGTATAAAATACTAATCCAATTTTTATGAAAAGCTAAACTTACTATGGTTGTAGTAAGCTTCAAGAAAGTAAGCAGGAAGCCTGTACATCTGCAGAGATCCAAAAGTCTATTCAGCATGAAACAAAATTTTGTGTTACTTAGAGCCATTGTTTGGCTTTTAACTTAATCTTTTATACCATCAATGTAATACACTTTGTGCACACTAAGGCCTGAAAGAATCATGTCTAAATGAAATTTGGGCATTTTCTGTAAAACAACACTTTTTGAAACTTTGCATAGCCAAGAACCAGACACTCTCCTCCCAGGTGTTCTAGCTCCATACGCTGCAAGATTACTTAAAAAGAATAACGGCAAGCAGTTTGTTACAGGACTAAAACTGGAACATTTTAACTGTATATAAACATGCATGGTGCTGAAGTCTTCCTTGCTAACCCTAACCCAATCTCATACTCCATGTTTAGACAACAAATGTATCCCAAGAAACAAAGAGATGGACTCCACAAGAGATTTGCGTAGTAAGGTATTTTTGGGTGAAGCTGCTATATGTTCTGGATGCTACCATGACGCAGATAAAGATGCTATTTTAGATGCAAATTTTAGTATAACTTAAATTTGGTCTTTTACCAATCATTGGATGGTTGCAGTGGAAAGAGCAGTGTGAATACTGCGCATTTACTGGAGAAAGCAGAGCTCTTAGTTTGTATTATGAGCTCAGCTGATATGCAGTTCCACCAGGTGCTTTAAAGTTGCTGCTGGCTAGTCTGAAGGAGCTGAATGTAGGAGTCGCAGGGGAGGGCTGCTCTGAGGCGGGAGCTGGAAAACTGCAGCTCCGAAGAGGAACCTCTTCCTCAGTCCACCCCTGCATTTTGCACAGCTGAATAGTTGCCAAGGGAGATTCAAGGATTTCTCAAACATGCATGGAAAAAAATTAATCAATCAAAACAACACTAACCTCTATTTTGAGGGCAATAGAATTTTTCAGTGTCAGAACTTCAGAGATAAACTTTTATTTACAGTCAGTTAACAGGCCGCATTCTACATCTTTACTCTGTCACTTTGACAGTGGGGCTCCCAGAGCCTTGGCAAGAAGGGCAGCTGAACTCCCCAAACAATAATGCCCAAGAGATAAATGAGCAGGGAAACAATAATAAAGCTCAAGAAAGTTACATGTACGTGTAAAATTAGCTGTAAACTGAGCTGAGTGATGGCACCCAGTCAGATGTTGGCAGTGAAGAACTTTGCCTTTTTTAACTTCAGAAGTGCTCAAATTATCCAGAAAACAAAAATTAGTCCTTTTAAACAAAATCAGATGAAACAGAAGCAATCTGACAGGTCAGATAAAACTAATATCATTTTAAAGGTATGAACAGAACATGGAAGTTTATATTTACGTGTAGTATTTTGCTTAGGAGACAAGTCATATTTCAATTTTATCCTAAATTGATCTAGTTTCCATTTAGGTTCAAGTTTGGTGGAAAATAAGCAACTTTAGAGAAAAGAGGGTCAGTAGTCAAGTCAAGACTATCCTGCTAATTTCTGAGAATGTTTTAACCCAGGTTAGTCAAAAATTGGATCAAATTTAGTTTCCATTTAAAAAGTAGAAAATAAACCAAGTTGAGCTTACAAGATCAAGTTTGATTTTTGTTATACATGTCCCTTTGCTTTGGAGTTAGGTTTTATGTTCTCCATAAAAATGGAGTTTCTTAGTACTTTAAAGGATTCTCAAATTTTGTAAAACAGCAGCAAGGAATGTGCAGAAGTTTAGATTTTGATTAAATATAATGCTTAGTTTGGAACAGCTTACTACATACAAGTGCAAGTGCCAGTTTTTGTAATTTCATGCCAGTGTTTCTCTGTGACCGTCATTTAATATTAACATAGGGTACTCTTTAAAAGAAAAGCAGCAAATATGAGTTTGACATGCGCCCATCCTCACTCGTTATACACATTTGCACAGCGTAACCGGTGCTTCTGCACCGGTTACGCTGTGCAATTCATGGCACTGAACCCAGGCAGCGTGACCCGCCCGTGGTTGTAGATGTCTCGATCGGAGCCCTGGTTCATGCGCTTGACCAGGTTCTTCTCGTACAGCAGCGGGTGGTAAGCCCCGAATGTGCAGGCGGCGTCATAGAAACGCTGATAGTAGTGGCAGAGTGGCGTCTTCCGGCGAGACGGCAGAAACTCGTAGACGTGCACCACCTCACACAGTGACATCATCAGGATGGTGCCTGCAGACAAAAGGAGATTTCTCTTAGAACTTGAGAAAATATACTTCAAAAGTGGCCTACGGAAGGGTCACGGGGCTTAGGTGACCAAGATGTTTGTGAGGGATGAAATGCTGGTCACTGTGGTGCTGATTTGACTTCCAACTTTCCCAGATCTCAAGCGAATAGAGCTTCAACAAATTTGATCCATAGTTGATGGACCTCACATCTACAGGCATAAACAATCTCCTGCCATCATGTTGGTACAAGACACAGCACAGCTTCAGGAGTCCAGTGGAGTCCGTAACAGCTTAACGTTTATAATGCAAGCAAATGTGACCAAAATCAGATTTTTTTTTTTTTTTGCCCAAATGCAACTGAGACTCAATTCTGGTCTTTTCACCCCTTGAGACATGGATCATAGTTCTGCACTAGAAGAAACCAGACCAGAAGTAAACAACAGCAGTTGTAAAATTGTTAATGAGGTCTGTTTAACCAATGGTGGCATTGTCATGTGCATCACATGACAATGCCACCATTCTTGGTTTTGACTATGTAGCTGAGTCTGCTCTTAGGACTGTTTAAAGGCACAGTTCAGGTTTATCACTGCTCTCAACCTGGAGTGTCGGTCAGAACACTGTCTATTACTTAGACCAGGGTTCAGTTCAGGACCAGATGTGGTGCAGCAGGTGGAAGAAGGAAGACATGAGGCAGGATCCCTTTTGCTTTCTGTATTCCCACTCAGGTCACAGATCTTAATCCAACAACAGTAATTGGCATCAAGGTGTATTTGGTGGGTGTGGGTGAGTGCTTCAGTATGTGTGTAGGTGTGTGTGGTCTCCTAGAATAAACAGAAATACTGAAAATAAGTTTCAGATGTTCTGTCATTACACATTACAGCATACTATTACACCTTAGATAAACTGAGAAGGAAATTGATAAAGCCTAAACAAGCTTAACATCAGAATTACTATTCATAAGCGAACTAAAACAAATGAACTAATATCCATCCCTCTGCGCCTGTCAAGTTCATCGCACAGCGCTCTACAATACACACATATAGCCGATAGCTCGGACTTAACGGTAAATGACGGTAAACTAATAAACTTCAAATCACTCATTTAGCTTCAGTAAAAACTCAAATATAGCAACTTACTTGTCAATAACGCACACTTATAAGGTAAACACACATATCCTGCCCCTCTCACGTATTAGCACAGTGACTCTGCTACCCCACCTCCCCCGTGATATCAGGAACGGTTTAGTTTTTTACGACGATGAGATGACGTAATCGCCGCCCCAACTACGGTATGCCTTAAGCGGCGAAAGTAACGCTGAACAGAAATCACCTAATACCAACAGTAGTACTTAACAAACTTGAACTATTTAAGGGTCTCTTGAACAGACTACACTTACCAACCTCTTTACAGAAGTTGGACGCAATGCTCCTTAAAACAAGTCCATTAGTTGTGTTCTTTTTATTACCACCCCTCATCAATTCTGTTGGCTCCCATAAACTATAAATATAACCATGCAAAAAAAAGGAAAAAGAATATATATATATATATATATATACACACACACACAGAAGGGTATCGGTGTAAATAGCAGAGGAGCCAAACACCAATTCCTCGTAGACCACACAGTTGCCCGAGACTGCAAAACCCGACACACCAACCTGTGCATGGCTTGGATTGATTACAAGAAAGCCTATGACTCAATGCCGCATACTTGGATCACTGAATGCTTACAGATGTATAACATCAACAGGACTCTGAGAGCCTTCATTGCAAACTCAATGAGGCTGTGGAAAACCACCCTTGAAGCCAACTGCAAACCACTTGCACAAGTGTCCATCAAATGTGGCATATACCAAGGAGATGCTCTGTCCCCGCTACTGTTCTGCATAGGCCTGAACCCCCTCAGCCAAATTATCAACAAGACTGGCTACGGATACCGACTCAAAAATGGGGCCAACATCAGTCACCTTCTGTACATGGATGACATCAAACTGTACGCCAAGAGTGAACGAGACATCGACTCACTGATCCACACCACCAGGATCTACAGCACGGACATTGGGATGTCATTCGGACTAGAGAAGTGTGGTCGGCTGATCACAAAGAGGGGGAAGGTCATCCGCACAGAAGGGGTCTCACTCCCAGAAGGAACAACAGCAGACATAGAGGACAGTTACAAGTACCTAGGTATACCACAAGCAAATGGCAACTTCAATGAGGCCACAAGGAAAGGAGCCACAGCTAAATACCTCCAACGAATAAGGCAAGTCCTGAGAAGCCAGCTCAATGGCAAGAACAAAATCCGTGCGATAAACAGCTATGCCCTGCCAGTAATCAGATACCCTGCTGGAATAATTAGCTGGCCAAAGGAGGAGATAAAAGCCACAGATATTAAGACTAGAAAGCTACTAACAATGCATGGAGGGTTCCATCCCAAATCCAGCACCCTGAGACTGAACACGAGCCGCAAGGAAGGAGGCAGAGGACTAGTGAGTGTGAGAACCACTGTCCAGGATGAAACAACTAAGATCCATAAATACATCAGGGACAAAGCCTCAACAGACAATGTGCTCAGTGAATGTCTCAGACAACAGGGAACGGAGGTTGAGGTGCCAGAGATACCATCATGGGAGGACAAGCCCCTACATGGGATGTACCACCAGCAAATAACCCAAGTGGCTGATATCAGTAAATCCTACCAATGGCTGGAAAAAGCTGGACTCAAGGACAGCACAGAGGCCCTCATCCTGGCCGCCCAGGAACAGGCCCTAAACACCAGAGCAATAGAGGCCCAGATCTACCACACCAGACAAGACCCAAGGTGTAGGTTGTGCAAGGAGGCCCCTGAGACAGTCCAGCACATAACAGCAGGGTGCAAGATACTGGCAGGGAAAGCGTACATGGAACGACATAACCAAGTGGCGGGCATAGTGTACAGAAACATCTGTGCAGAATATGGACTGGAAACCCCGAGATCAAAGTGGGAAACACCCCCAAAGGTGGTGGAGAACGCCAGAGCTAAGATCCTGTGGGACTTCCAGATCCAGACAGACAGAATGGTAATGGTGAACCAACCAGACATTGTCATAGTGGATAAACAACAGAGGAAAGCCGTTGTGGTAGATGTAGCAATACCAAGCGATTGCAACATCAGGAAAAAGGAGCACGAGAAACTAGAGAAATACCAGGGCCTCAGGGAGGAACTGGAGAGGGCCTGGAAGGTGAAGACCACAGTGGTGCCTGTGGTCATCGGGGCCCTCGGGGCCATCGGGGCCCTCGGGGCAGTCACCCCCAAACTGGATCAATGGCTACAACAGATCCCAGGAACAACATCAGACATCTCAGTCCAGAAATGTGCAGTCCTTGGCACAGCCAAGATACTGCAGGACCCTCAAGCTCCCAGGCCTCTGGTAGAGGACCCGAGCTCAGAGGATAAGAACCACCCGCCGTGGGGGAGAAGGGAATTTTTTTTATATATCACAGATTTGAGCATCAACACATGTGTGAAAATAGCCTGTGGTGTCTCCCAGCAAAAATGACTTTTAGCAAAGAATCTGGTCATAGTTTATGACATTGTTTTAACACAATGTCATAAACTAAAACAATGGCCCAAGTCATTTTTTTTTTTTTTTGCCAAAAGTGATTTTGAAAGAAAAAAAAAAGACTGAGGCAATGAGCATAACCACTGAATTTCACAACCGAACTAGAACTGAAATAAGTTGTTTTGTTACAATTATGATTCCTGACCATGTTTTTGCCTTTACACAAACCACAAGAAATGAAACTAAATAGACTCCAGTATTCTTTGGCTGATTTAATAGTGATACAAATATCCATAAGGTCATTAGCCCAGACTCGGACCATCAAAAATTGTCACTTTTAGAGCTGAAGATTCTGCTCCCATGTTGAGATTTCATGCCACATTAATTTGTGGTGAGGAAGTAATTTTTATCTAACATGTCAGAATCAAAGTGGTCAGAATACAAGCAGGAAGTGGTGAGATAGCTGGTGGTTCCCATACCAAGCAGACCAGAGGAGGGCGGATTCTTCTGTATGGGTTCGGCCATGTTGTCCTGAATCCGCTGCCACAGCTGCCACTCAAAGCGAGGATGCAGGATGTAGAAGGGCTGCTGTGGGTGAAGCCTCCTATATCTCTGATACTGATTGAAGATGGGATAATCTGTGTGGTTGTACCACTGCAGGAGGGAGGAACAGCACATGGAGAAAGGTTTCAGATAGATTATGCCAGATTTTCTTATTCAAACCACTCCTTCTTATTCAAAACTTTTGTTTATGTCAGCATGTGACATGTTTAATTTAAACTGTTAATCATGAAAAAACCAAATAATAAAAGGTTAAACTGTCAGAGGAAACTACTACAGGCAGGTTGTCAATAAGGGTTAAATGAAAAGGAGAATGAAGAGGAAACTGACAAAAAAAAAAAAAAATCACCTGACTGAGGTTGGAGGAAAAGGGGGCGGGGTCCCAGGCCACCAGAACACCTGAGCTGTACAGAGAACTGGACAGGAAGCGATGGTCATCAGATGCCATCACCTGGAAGACAAAAACTTTGTTAAAATCCTCTTCACTTCCTGCTGGAAGCAGATGCTTTTTCTACCACAAAATAAGTAAACTTGATTGCACTTTGCAGAACAAACACCACTTAAATGAATAATATCAGCAAGTTACAATATGATACTACAAACTACACTGAGACCTCCAATAGAAGAAAAGATTAATCTCTTTCCTGTTAATAAAAATATATATAAAGATGTCCACATGTCTATTGTGAAATCAAATAGACATTAAAAAGTGAGGGATAATCAGGAATTAAATATTTGTATTAAACTGGCTTATTTAGTGTTTCAAGATTTCATAACATTCACCTCAATGCTTACATTGGTTATTGTTGCTACTACATACGTAAATGACTTCATTAGGATATATTTCATAGACCAACAGAAAGCAATTAATTTTTTTTTCAATTTTTCAATGTTTATTGAATCCTTGAACAACGAAACATACAGTGAAACCAATATTGACAATATCAGTACTGTAAAGTATACACCATTAAGTAATCATACTTAGAAGGACTTGATTTTTAACATTTTCTCCCCTGAAAACCTTCCAATCCTCCCGTACTCCCCCCCTCTCAGCCAGCAGAAGAAGCTAAAGCAAAAGAAAATAAATACAAATAAAATGAAATAATATCAATAAAAGGTTCACACACACTGTGCCTTTTTATTTTGGACGAATGGTATTTGGGCCTTTCCTATCTGGTTTTAAGAACGGTTCCCACATACTCTGATATGCCTCAATCTGGCCTTTTAGTTTGTGGATGAGTCTTTTGTAAGAGGCAGTCTCTAAGAGTGCTGCATACCATTCTGTATAGGTAGGGGTATTTTGACCTTTCCAGTGTCTTAAAATAACTCGCCTTGCTGTGGTGAAGGCTATTTTTAACCATTGCTTTTTTTTGTTTCAATTTTGACCTTGTAGTCTAAGAAATGAAGAGGTCCCAATGTAGGTGTCAAGATTAAGTTTGAATTAAGGGTGCTTTGAATTTATCTCATAACTTCCTATCAGTAAGAAGCTAGGTTCGGGCATATGAGGAACATATGAAGCAAGTTTCCCAGACTTTGTTTACATTGCCAGCAAATATTGGAGTTAGTTATCCTAGCTCTAAATCATATAAACCAGGGGTTTTCAAAGTATGAAAGGGTGAGCCCCCCTCCAAGGAGCACAATGCCTGCTGCGCCCCCCCGCCGCCAATAATCAACCCACACACAAACAAATGCCACTACAAAACACCTTCTAATTGCTTTTATTTTAGAACCATCTCATCTTTGAAAATGACACTTTATCTGAATGAAATTTAACACATGAACATTTTAAAACATTTCCTCCCATTTTAATTATTTTATCAGGGCCTTTGTATGGCAAATACGCCCTTTTTTCATTTTTCTAATGATAAGAACAAACCCAAACTCATTTTTCAACCGTTTTCTCAAACAAACGTTACATCTGAGCTTCTGAGTTTAATGTTTGATACCAACAGTGTTTTCACATCTTAACAAAAACATTTTGATCAGATCTTTGGAACACATCTGTAAATGTTGCACATTTCCTTGAAATTAAAAAATAAATCAAAAACCCAAACAGTTGCAAAATTGTGGAGCTCTTTTTGTGGCTCATCTAAACAATTTATCTGGAGCTAAAAGAGCTGCTGTATGAAAGAACGGAGGCATACAAAGGAAAAAACATTTAGCACGCTATGCGCAACCTTTTTTCTATCACGGTCCTGAATCATGTGCAACTCGTTTTATTTATGATTTTAACTAAATTGGCAACATTACTGTTCAGCTCACCTTAGTTTTAGTGGGAACAATGTGCTTGTGCTTTTGATGCGCAAATCCGGTTAATGCGGGGTTGCACTGTGGAGCGGTAAACCGCAGATCATCTTCAACCAGCAGCCTTGATCGGTATTTGCTTTTTATCATTGCGAGTGCAGAAAACCCACATTCGCAGAGATAGGTTGAAGTGAAGGGGATGAGCAAGTTTACTAAAAATTTGTCCATTTTTTTTCTCTCACATCAGTAGAAAGCAAGCGGATACCTTCTTCTTCGGTTTATTTCTTCCTCGCACCGCGCCTCCCCTAAAGTACTCTGGCGCCCCCTAGGGGAGGCGCGCCTCACACTTTGAAAACCGCCGATAAAAACGATTCAGAATTTTGAACTGTATCAATTTTGAGCAGGCATCTCTTATGGGCTGCGACAGACTGGCGACCTGTCCAGGGTGAACCCCGCCTCTCGCCCGGAACGCAGCTGGAGATAGGCACCAGCAACTCCCGACCCCGTTAGGGAGAAGGGTGACGGAAAATGGCTGGATGGATGGATCTCTTATGGGCTTCAACATTTGCTTGACTATTACACCCCACTGTTCCTCTGTGAATTTTTTGTTTAATTCTGATTCCCATACCTTTTTAAATCCTGTATTAATATTGCAAGTGTTCTCAATCAGGTAGTTATAAATATGATTTATTCGTCTTGGGGAGTCTTTCAATTTATTAAAAATATTGTATACTGGTGGTCCCGTAGGTATGATTACCTCAGGTTTCTTTAATTTTGTGAGGCAGTCCTTTATTTGTAGCAACTTCCAAAAATCTTTGTGGTGTAGATTGAATAGTTCTTGAAATTGTTGAAATGACAATGAGTCACCATTTTCGAAGAAGCAGTTTATAATGTCAATCCCTTTTGTATGCCAGCTCCTCCAAAAGATCATTTTCCCCTCACTTTTTATTTTTGGGTTATTCCACACTGAGGCTGTTCCTTGAGTGAAGGGACAAGTCCTTGCTTTTTTATGTAAATGCTGTCAAACGCTTTCAGTGGGAGCCATAATTGGATTGGATTTAACTCCATCTTTTGGATATTGGGATAGATAGTCAAAAGCTTTGAATGAAGCATTTACTTCACCTTCCAAGTTTACCCAGATCGGACTATTGTGGTTTTTTAACAAAAGTGATGTTACTTGTGCGCTTATAAAAGCTTCCTGATAAAGTTGTATATTGGGAAATCGTAGTCCTCCGTATTCTATTTTAGTTTGGAGTTTTAGGGCAGACACTTTAGGCCAAATAAAGTTGTTTATGATTTTGTCCAGGGTCTTAAATATAGGTTGTGGTATTTTGAGGGGTAATAAATTGAATAGGTAATTTAATTTTGGTGTAATAATCACGGTTATTTTGAAAAAAGGAAAGAACCCTTTGGAATGTTCAAGCTACAGGCCAATAAGCTTATTGTGCTGTGATGCAAAATTATTCACAAAAATATTAT
The DNA here is from genome assembly GCA_010277015.1 of Poeciliopsis turrubarensis. Classification (NCBI taxonomy): domain Eukaryota; kingdom Metazoa; phylum Chordata; class Actinopteri; order Cyprinodontiformes; family Poeciliidae; genus Poeciliopsis; species Poeciliopsis turrubarensis. The sequence goes on along the minus strand of VMRN01000134.1, from coordinate 821,461 downwards.
CATTGCGGATTAACAAGGTCATAACATTAATTATACACCCAGTCCAAACAGGCTTCGTCAAGGGCAGAACCTCCTCGGATAGTCTAAGACGATTACTACATCTGATTTGAAAGGCCCAATAGTAAAGCTTTCCGGTAGCGGCCCTGTCATTGGACGTGGAAAAGACGTTCAACAGGGTCAGCTGGAGTTATCTGTACTACACACTGGCAAAATTTGGGTTTCGACAATCTTTTCTAGAAATAATAAAAATGATACACTCAGATTCAAAAGCGACGGTAACAACCAATGGATCGAGATCAACTCAATTCTTAATTGAATGCGGGACCAAACAGGGAGACCCATTGTCACCCCTGCTCTTCATTATTGCACTCAAACCCTTGGCCCAAGCCATCAGACAAATTGAAACAATAAAAGGTATAACAATGGGCGGACTAGACAACAAAATGCTGATTTTTGCAGATGATGTACTGCTTCTACTGTCGAACCCTGAGGAATCATTACCTCCTTTACTCAATTTGATCAACAATTTCTCTGAATTATCCAGATACAAGATCAACTGGTCTAAATGTGAAGTAATTCCCCTATCAAAGTTTTGTTATAAAAGTCACATACAAAAGTGGAAATTTCAGTGGGCACCAAAAAAACTTAAATACTTAGGCATACTGCTGAACCCGGGCCTGGAAGACATTATTCTAGATAACTTTGAACCTGTGAAAAATAAAATAAGCTTGCTTTTCAAGGGGTGGGACAAACTACAGATATCACTGTGGGGTAGAGTCCAGGCCATTAAAATGATTAGTGATTCCTTCATTGATGTGGGGAGTCGATGTGAGTCGATAGCTGAATTAAAAGTTTTCAATATTTCTGTGCTCAGTTCAGATATAAATTTTTTATAAAACTCGTTAGGAATGCCGTCTAGGCTTGGAGTTTTTCCATTGGGTGAGACTTTAATAGTTTTAACGAGCTCTTCCATGGTTATAGGTCTTTCTAGTTGTGTGGCACTCTCTTCGGACAGTTTCTGAAGGTTTAGTCTTCAAAAAAACTCTTCTGCTGAACTTCGATCAAATTGTCCTTCTTGAGAATACAGGTGTTTATAGAAATCTTTGAAGGCCTTATTGATTTCTTTCTGACTAGTCATTACGTACCCAGTCTTGTTCCTTATTGCACTAATAAAAATTTTCTTTAACTGTAAGAAAAAGTCTATATCCTAGCTATAATGATGTTTATTATGCAATATTGACTAGCAGAACCATTACTCGACCTTCTTTGTCTTTATATTCTTTCTCTACTTGAATTGAGAGATGTTTAGAAAATAGAATGGATACACCCCATTTTTTTCTCTTGGAAAGTATTGTGGTACACTTGTCCCACCCACCTATCTTTAATTCTGTTAACGCCTTTCTCTAACAAATGTTTCTTGTAGCATCATCACATCTACTTTTTTCTGTTTTAGATATGTAAGTACTTTGCGTCGTTTAGTATACGAGCCCAGACCATTACGTTCCAGGAGGATATTTTAACTATGGTCCCCATATTTTATGCCCATTTATCGGTAATAGTAATAAGGCCATCATTATATCTTGTGGTGTAACCGTTGTGTTCGTACCTACAACAAAAGAAAAAACAGAAAGTGGCTGGCTGAGATGGAAGACCCCAAAAATGGAAATTAAAGTTAAACGCAAACAAACGTGTCTTTTGTAAAATATCCGCGCCTTATTCCTTATGACGAGCATGAAGGTTTCAGAGTGAGCCACCTTCACCAATAATATACAGTAATAAGAATCAAAAACTTCCACCAGAAGTTTTCTTCTGGCAGAAAAAAAAAATCAACTACAGGAAGAAAAAAAAAAGACAATATATATATAAAAAAAAAAAAAAAGGTAAAGCAGACATTCCCTTCCTTGTTAGTTCAAATGACTTGGATAATTGTAAAAAGTGAAGAACTACTGAAAGAGCTGGACTATTTAAACTGTTTGCATTAAGAAAATATGTGAGGCATGAACACATAGCAATCTAGATCACCCCCACACGTTCATGTATGGCAGTCCAAATCGCCACACATGCAACTTAGATTGCATACATAGCGACCCATTTTCAACGTCAGCAAAGTCTCATTGAAATAACATAAATCTGACCAGTTTTAGCGAATATTTTGGTCTTCATAAATTGGAGTTTATGATTTGTGATCTAAAAGAGGAGATATTACTACTGATCATCACAGCTTGTTCTCTCGCCTTCCTCAGGGGGGCTGGCGTTTGTCTATCATCTTCTTTGATGCAGCTGCATCTTCAAAACGGAGGCGTTCCTTACCGAGAGAGACCCAAAACACTACGGGGTATTGCGTGGTGTATTTCTTGGCTCTGCACATATGTCTGACCACAAAGAACTTGTTCCTTTTCTCTTGTACTTCCCTCGTGAAGTCTGGAAAAAATTCCTTCTTATTCCACCTCCAGTGAAAGGTTCCGGCCTCTCTAGCTCTGAGTCGTAGTTTCTCCCGGTCCGCGAAGCGAAGGAATCTCACCAGGATGTGACCGGCTGTCATGTTTCGTCCATCTTCTTTTAGTGTAGCAGGGATTCTGTGAGCCTCTCTACGACGATTTGATCGGTATCCTGGTCTTGTGGGAATAGGGAACATAGTACATCCATAACACACTCCAGTACGTTATTCCCCTTCTCCAAAAGCTCTGGGACACCCTTGATCCTCAGATTGTTTCTTCTGCTGTAGTTTTCTTGATATTGAATCCGACCTTCCACCTGTGTAACTTTGGACTTCACTTCAGCCGTGCTCACAGTGAGCACCGCGATCTCATCTTATTGTGATTCTCTGTTTTCGGCTTCCTCAATCCTGCCGTTGAGGCCAGCAACATCGGATTTCAGAGTCCAGACAGTCTTTGATTGTAATCATGTCTGTCCCAACCTGCCGAATTTTGTCTTGAAGATCTCGGTTCATGATGCGAATTTCGTTTATAATCGATGAGTCTGTCTCTGTATCAACCCTTGAGGACTGGAGTTTGACACCCCTGTTTTAGAGCTTGTGGTTATTTTTGTTGTGCAATTACCATTTCTGTCCTTTCACAAATAAAAGCTTGGCGAAAAACAAAAACTCTGCACAAATTGTGGGTCATGATTGTCAAACATTGTGCCATATAAATTCCTCAAAAAACACCTTTACATTTGGTTGTAACTTCACAAAATGTTTAAGCTGTATGTCAAAACTAAATTGAATTTTATTTTGAGTTCCTATTTCTTTAAATTATCAGATGGAAAATAAATTTGTTTTGGTTTACTTTAATCTCTTTGTATGAAAAAATTTGATTTCCTGTGATGAAAAAATAAATATTAAAGAGTTGGGGAAAACAAAATGTTTTTTGTGCTTTAGTGAACAAAACAGGAGATGCAAATATTTACATGCATGCACAAGCCCATAAACCATATGTGATTATATGCAAAGTAAAACTTGCAGCTGTTTCAATGAAACCATAAACGTTTACTGATTGAGAGGATTCATGCACCAAAGGTTTTTCTTGTGTCAGCTAAAAATACTCAAGGCGAGATCATCTCTGCAGTTAACGCCCACAACGCAAACACCTACACGAATCTCTTCAAACCCAAAAGTCCAAACTTTTGATAAAAACAACAGCAGCTCATTTCTGCACATTTTGTGCTTTTATGTTCTAAATGTTGGACCTTTTTCTGATCAAGTAAACTGCGAAAATATCTGTATGCTCCTATAGGAACCAGTCAGATTTGTGAGTTGTGATAATATCTGAGGTCTTCTGTGACCAACATACAGAAAGACAAACAATGGGGCAATACTTTTGCTTTGCAGATAAAATTTTAGGGAAAATAGGGATTTTATTACTTCTTCTTTCAGGTGTTTATATGGCTGTGACTTTATGCCAGAGCATTATACAAACAAATACTACTCTTGAAAAACAACCATTCGAAATACAATTTTTTAGGGCACCAGTCCTTTAAAGAAATGTGATCTGTGTAACTAAATTGCACACATATTTTCAAATGTATTGATACTCATTGAACAAGAAGTCAATAAAATAGTAAAATTAACAAGCCAGACAGCTTTAGGGTATTTTAAACGTCAATTGGAATTTATTGTGACAATGACAACTCTAAATTCTTTTAAGAAATTTATCCCGATAAATGAACCAATGGATGTGCGGAGACTTTTACAGCTTCACCTTGCCCCATAACTCAATGTGGGCAACAAAAAATCTTTGCATTCAGTCTGCATATAATCTGAAATTGAAGATACAAAGGTTGAAACATGTCTGGACAAATATTTTGGCTGTGACCAGTTTTGCACTGAGTGTGAATATGTTCAGCTCCAAATGTACTATAATTAAAAGTGATGAAGTGGTAAACATGGACACATCTTCCATGTGCCGGCCACCATTTGGAGGCTTACCTGTGAATTAATGAGACGCACGGTTGTTTTGGAGCCAACATCTTTCTCAAAGCCGCTGGTGGGAGCGGCATTAAACCGGAGCACCGCGTCATGAGTGTCTGGGGTTTAATCAAAACAGACAGTTTCAGAGGAAGCAAACTTCAGGAGTTACTGATGCAACACATTCATTTTGTGTTCAGAAATAGCAAAAACAGGAACCACAACATGGTTTCATGTTACACAATGTCTTGTGATTCTTCAGAAAGAGTCAACATTTTTTGGAGCAAACATATTCATGCAGCTAGTTTGGATTTCACAGCTGCAGGTTCACGATTTCACACAAACATTTTTTTTAATTTAATATATGCAACTGTTACACCTCTAAAAAGGGGAGTAATGAAAACACGGACACAAAGTTACTCTTTTCGTATCCGGTGTTATAATGTAATTTCAAAACAGTTTCAGACATTACTCTGTTACATTTTTAGTGAACATTACACAATTCTGGTTATGCCGGCACAGTAAAACAAATCTAACACACAGTAGCCTACGCAGTTAGCCAGGAAGCTAAGGTGAGCATAGTAGCTCTTAGACTAGTTACCACAATCACCACGAAGCTCTCTGTTCATTACACAAACATCGTGTTAGAGAAACTTCTTATGAGTTCGAACTTTCCCTATAAAGGGGAGTAATGAAAACACGGACACAAAGTTACTCCTTTCGTATCCGGTGTTATAATGGAGCAGAACCGTTACGTTCCCCTGCACTCCAGCAGACAAAAACAATCGAGACTCGAACGACCAACAAACTCTCAAAACCTACGATTCAAAAGGTTAAACTTTTCAAGAACCACAAACAAACATAGGCGGAAAAGCAACAAAGAAAAGTAACATTAATGAAAAATACCTTTCTTTTAACTTCTTTAAACTTAGGCTACCTTTTACCGTATCTGTACCGTTATCTGTCCGTAGCGCTGAACTTGAAAGACCAGAATAATCGATCGCAGATCATTAGATCTTGTTTTCCCTTTTCGTTGTTTAAAATAGTTTTATAACCACTACACAACCTGTTAATTTTGGAGACAGATAACATTTATAATACTGTTAATATTTTAACAGAATTATAAAGGCAGCTTTGAGCTTGCACCAAAATGTTTTCCCATCCACATTTACTGGAGTGAAGGTAATTAAATTAGAAGTTTTAATGAGAAATTTGAATTGTTTTTCATTGGTGGAAAATTCTATATAGCTGCTTTGGGTTGGGTACACAACATCACGTATTGTGGATTAGATCTCAACACAAGGTCCAAATGTTAAAATGCAGCCAAACGTATAATATACAATTTATATATTAAAGCAAGTTGCCCATGCAGATTACCTAATAAAGTTTTCAGAATCATGTGAACCAACTAATTTCAGTCAATCTTGAACATGTCTGCTCTGGAACAGGGATTTTTTATTCCTCTGGGGAAGTTGATTTTAATTGCCAGTATTTTCCAAACAGAGTGATGTTTTATAGCACAATCAACTATGTTACCTGCAGTTATGAAAATGATGTATACATCAAAAACAACTTATTATCTGAGCGGAACTGTTTGGCCAGGGTGGTTTTAACTTTGACACAACGGTTCATCAAACAAGACAAAAACTTAAAACATGCTTCAAAAGCCCCAACAGAGACCAATTGTAAACCATTTCAATGCATATACTGAACATAATGTAGACATTTTTTTCAATAGGCTTTATAGGTCTGAATATTCAAGCCTTAGAAAATGGACTAGAACTCTACCCTGTAATTTTTTGATTGAATAGTTTTAAATGCACTGGGTTCTTTCTTCTTTCACCAGTGGAGTACCTGGTTCAGCTGCTGCCTGGAAGACATGTTGATAATCCTGATTTCAGGTTAGAATTTTCATTTTGTTGTTACAATGAGACAGCTCACCAATTTCCTTGCCTAGTCCGGAGTTGCGGAGCGACCCTGCAGACGACACCACTGCACAGCTTTTGTATGGCCCAAGGTCAGAGGTCAGCTGCTGTGGGGGTAGCAGCAGAGGAGCCCAGGCCAACGCAGAGAAAGGCTGATGATCAGAAGTCAAAGTGGTGACCTCTACCTTCTCCTTGAGCTGGCAGAGGAGCTCCCGGCCGCTCAGTTTTGGCCGGTTGGAGGTGCCACCAGGTCCAGACACCTGTACACCGTATTTATTCATCGCCTGGTAGAACGTCCACGAATTATTGCAAGCAATCGCAAAGAAATAATTTCAGCTGATAAGTGTAGAGGCAGAATTAACTCACCTGATAGTTCTGCACAACCTTCTTCAGCCTGTTTCCCAGCATGCTGCTGGACATCTCGTCATTCCACACATCTCCTAAAATCCCTTTAGACCCAAAGAATTCAGAGTCGCCCGATTTGCCGCTCAGCTCTCCTTTACGGCGGCCAACGAATAGAGTCTCCAATGCCCGTGTGAAAGGTCCTGGCAGCAGGTGAGAAAAAAAACCTGAGGTCTCTTTCATTTTTGCTGCTCGTTTTGGTGGAGACTCCCAGTCCTCGTTGGTGTGGTTGGGTGAAGACAAGACAGGGATTGGGCGGTGAGGGTCACCTGCAATTATACCCGGGTGCTTCTGAGGGTCTGCGTAGATTGATTTTGCTCCACCTCGCAGCATCTGAGCAGGTCACAGTGATGAAGACATACTTTAAGCATGTTTTTTTATTATTCAGAGGAAATGAAGGTATTTTATCCAATAATATCCCATTATTTGTAAGTTTTTTTTCTCGGAGTTTTTATTAGATTGTCCTGAATCAGTACAGCACTCAGGCTGTACTGACATAGAGACATGGAGCTTTAATATCAGCAAGAATGAAGAACGGCAACAAACCTTAACGACTGAGTGTGTACGAGGCTGAGCCCTGGTACGTGCCCTCACACCAAAGATGGCGTCTGTGACAGGCACACTGTTTTCAGCACACAGGGCATAAAGAAGAGCCATGGAGATGCAGAAAAAGGTCATGCAGATGGCTCCACGGCGAGCGCGACGCCTCAGACGCCACAGTAGGCTCACCCTGTCCATCGCTGCTCCGGGAATCTAAACAACAAATATTATTTAACAGAAAGTAAGTTGCATGAAGAGAAACTACATTTTTTTTGTAATAGAATTTTTCATTAAAGATATGCCCATAAAAACAACAAAGAAATCTCTTTTAATCACATTTGAATAACATCAACACCAACTGACAACATCTCGTTTCAGGTATTTTTTCCCCCATTTCCAATTGCTCTAGAAATTGGTATAAAGACTTTAGAGACTTAAAAAAAACAAAATTGAACAATTACAAAAATAAAATGAATCTTTCCGTTTTGAATAACCATTAAAAATCTCAAACTGTGGCACAGGAGCTAGCTGAGAGGCGGTGAGAAAGCTACACAGGGAAGCTAAGAAAATATCCTGGGGAATGCAAAGGGGAGGAATCACCAAGGAGCTGAAAATACTTCTAATACTAAAAAAACACTAAGACTAAAGAAAACCTGATAAACTGCAAGAGAAAAAGACCTGAGGAAAAAATAAACAACCCCTAACAGAAACAAGGATGATCTAACAATAAGAACTAAGGAATGTAGAGTTAGAGGTACTAGAAGGACTAAAGAAAAAAATAACCTAACTAGAATCACAAAAGAAAGATGGACTTATATTCAAAGGACTAACTAAACCTAAAGTGACAAAATAAGAAAACTAGAAACGCTAGTCCTTCTAGCTTAAGAAATAACCCAACTAGGATCCTGAAGGAAGATGGGCATGGAAACAGACATAACAGAACTCAACCTAAAGTAACCAGATAGATAAGAAATACTAGAACCACTATGGGGGAAGCTAGAAGGACTGACTAAGAAATAACTTAACTGGAACCACAAAAGGAAGGTATACATATACAAATAACAAAACCTAGAGTAACTTCAAAAATAAACCTAACTAGAAACACTATGCAGGACTGGAAATGAGGAAAGCAATAACAAGACAAGACCATAATAAATATATAACCTCAAATAATAAAACTAAAATGATCATGAAGGGCTCACCTAAAGTGAACAAAAACATAGTGCTAAAAAAGATGAAAAGCAAAACCAAACCCAAAAACAGTTCCAACTAATTTTTCATTTTGCTTTGCTTGATGAGAAAATCCTTAACACTGAAGAAATGTCCAACAGCACATTTAACTGTATCACTGGAAGCTAGTTTTACCCACCTTGCTGTCATCACTGGTAGAATGATCATCGGACAGTAAATACAGACACTTCTTTCTGCTCAGTTTCAATTCAGAGGCCATGCTGATGTGATCTTTGTGGTTTATTCACACTTGAGTAGTCTTCAGCTGCTGTTGCATTGTAGTGACAAAACCCTAACCAACCGTTTCAATAGGGCTGACCACAACAACAGTCTGCTTAATTCTGTTTCCCACCTGTTAACAGCAATGGCTTTTTAGACATCATCTTAATGCATTATGAAATTTCAATGCTCCAAGGTACAAAGCAAACAGACAAAAATACACTCAACAACTACCTGACAAACAGCATGAACAGCTTAACATATAAACTCTGGTGTCCGAAATTCAAGAAAGGAATATTTTGCCAAAATAATTATCAGTAACAAAAATAATAAGGTTTTGTTTTCCACCATTGGTAATCTGATTAATCCTAACTTTACTGACTATTCACAGACTTCAACTGACTCTCTTTGTGAACAGTTTGCAAATCATTTCAGAGGAAAGACTGAGTCAATTAGAGCTAGCATTTTATCTGAGCAAAATACTGGTTTTAAATCTACTGAATATTTTTTATTTTTTATTTTTTTACCTCTGGAAACACTGGACAATTTTGCTGTGGTTGATGCAAGAGATGCTCAGCAAAGTTTTTTCTCAAATAAAACCAAACACCTGCGTCTGGGACCCAATTCCCTCATTACTTAGTCATTCACTGTATAGATGTTTTCAGTATGAAATGTTTAAGTATTGCAAATTGCTCTCTTCAGAGGGGTGTCTTCCCAACACTCTTTAAAATGTCAGTGGAAAAGCCCTTTCTGAAGAAGAGTAATCTGGACCGTGGTGTTTTTAATAATTACAAACCCGTACGCAACTTACCATTTTTAAGTAAAATTTTAGAAAAGCTTGGTTTTATTCAATTAAAATTCGAATTCTGACTCTATTCACACTGCAGCTCAAAGTGACCCAATTCCAATTTTTTGCCATGGCTGTTCACACTTCCAAATATGACATGTATGTGTTCTCCAGTGTAAAGTGCAAATGTCCTGAAAGTGCCCTGCATGCACAGTCGTGGGCACAATAACGTCATATAGAAAATGCCAACTGCCATAAAAAAAGAAGTGCTCAGTGTTTGCAGAAGTAAACGTGGATGCTAACGGTGGAGCATATATTAGAATTTTGAAGTTGTTGTCCGACCGAAGCCAGCATATTAACAACTTAATCTATAGTCCGCCATGGTTGTTTTTCTTCCCACTTGCGTGTATCAGTGTGCAGAATAGGGATATTTGTTGAGTATCAATGATGTTCAGGTCTGATGAATGCGACCTGGACGTAAGTCACATTTAAATCAAATACTTATCGGATATCCAAGGGGCCAGGGTAACATTTGAAAAAAATCTGACCAATGTTGCTCATTGCTCTGCCATGACTGTCGTGAAAAAATTAGATACAAGTCGGATTAAGGCAAAAAATTGGAATTGGGTCACTTCAAGCTGCAGTGTGAACATAGCCTGACACAAAACAGTGTCAGTTAGAATTTGTTTTGTTTTGAATTTGGCTAGTTTTTTAGCTAATTATGTCACCATGGTTACTCGAAATACCAACAAAAGTAATAGCACCCCTCCCAGGATCAACCCTCACATTTTGATATGTGTAAATTGTGGGGGTGCACACTGCAGTTTGGGCCTCAATAATGGTGAAAGGAAGAAGCACTTATTTTGAGCACTTATTTTGAATAATAGGTCTCTTTCATGAGTTCCTATGCAATGCTATGGCCCCAATACATAAAGAGACACTCTATTGACGGTAGAATAATGTGCCTTCCATGCATTGTATAGGAGGCCCCAATTAGGATCTTTTAGAGCCTAAAGAGTGTATGGTTGTCTCAGTCTTAGTAAGCTATCGGAAGCATTTAAAGCTTGTTTCAAAAAAGTTTGTGACTTAAAAGTTTCTCAACTCAATACCCTTTAGTGACATCTGGTGGTCAAAAATATAAAATCAACTTGATGGACAATAAAACGTTATGCATATTTTTAATAAATAATGTTCATGATAATGTTTTCTAAATATAGTATATACATAAAAATTAAAGCATCAATTTCATTATAGCTTGGTACTTTGCATCTGCCTCTATAACTGACAAATTGACAGGGATGGAATTAGCACTATGTTACATTCCAATTTGCTGCAAATGTAGCAATGGTGTTATTCTTTTAATTTAACATGGAAAAGAAGTTCTTATGAATTAGTATCACAAACCTATTTAAATAGTAATTATGGACTGATAGGAACATTTTGGGTTGATATCAATAGCTGATTTTTATATTGCTCTTATGGCAAATAAGCAAATTTTGCCGATATTGTTTACATACATTTCCTATCTTTTCCACTGTGCTTCACTGCTGACATTGCTGCTTCAGCTCAACGCTTCTCTGTCCTGTTTTGCATTACTATCACTGTCACTGGGCCTGTCACAATATCATGTTTTGCTGAGCAACTAATTGTCTCAAAAATTATTGTGATAAACGATAATATTGTTTGAAGACCATTTTAAATGTAATGGCATAATAATGCAGGCACATCCAGACAAAAATAAATGTGCTTTATTTTCAAAAGAACACTTAACACTGGAACTGGTAAACAAAATAAACAAAACAATCGAGAGCAAAAAATAAAATGGACTCTCACTCTCTGTTAACAAAAAATGTACTTGACTATAAACTAAACCACATGAAGCCAAAGTGGAAATTAAGAACTACATTCAATCAAAAGAGTACAGATTATGAAGTCTGAATACTATATTGCCTTTCAATAATCATTAGATTTAGTTTGAGAAGATGGGCACATCAGACTACCTGATGCAATAGTTCACTCCTCCCTGATGCTAAGGAATTGAGGAAGACGGGTCAGTGGAGAGCACTGCAGTTGAGCCTTTTTTCATCCAGTATCATCAATAAAAAGAGAAAAAGGCAGGAAGAAATGATAAATTAAAATGAGGTCGATAATTTTCATTTATTATGCAATGAATAAATGAAGGCCTGTTTATTGCGACAGGCCTAACTGTCACACGCACAAACAAATACAACAAAGCCAACTCCGTCTCCCCCAAAAAACGCCAGCACAGGCAGCACAACATACAAATAAACCTGAATATTAATATCGGGCCAGTTTTTCTTCAGGGCCGAAAACATAGGGATTCACCGATCTGCTTTTTCTCACTTCCAACACCGACATCTGAGGTTCAGTATCGGCTGATACTAATCTGACAGGTAAAACAGTGCTGAATTGACTGAAAATGCTTCGTTATTTAAAAGCATATAAAAATGTAGTGAATTACACATGTATTTGATAACTCTGCCCCACTACAGCACACTTATGCACCAATAACTTCACAAGTTTGGTCAAAAATGTAAAACAACTTTAATTTGTTCAGATAGTGGAAACAGGAGTATAATAGCCGATGTAAAAATAAATAATAAAGAAACTGAAACTGGCAAAAGCAGTAGGATGACTATCTTGGTCAAATATTAAAAAAATAAACCATAACAAACTTCTTATTTTTTTTTAAATAGTTCAGAAAGTGAAATTAAGAATTTGAAATAAATAAAGCATGACGTCACTCAGAGCATAAAACATACAATTTTCCTCTATTAAAAATTATGATTAAAATTATATCAATGTTGATATATTCTCCATAAATATATTCAGAATATATAGTATATATATTATACACATATAAACATGTAAAAACTCTCATTATTTCTCTGCTTGTAGCTACCTGATTTAAAAAGAGGTTTTTAACAGACCACTATGCCAACCTAACCAGAAGTTTCTTGTTCCAGTGAAGGGTATGTTTGAAAGTGGAATATATGGTTATATGCTGTGCAGTCTTTAAAGTCTCATAGGGACTCTTGCTGGGTTGTGGACAGCATTTAAAAACAAGAAAGACTCTGCTTGTTCCTCTTGGCTGTTCAATTCTATTCTCTGTTTCCGTGGTTACACTGTTGGTTCTTGGCTATACTACATAGATTTGGTTAGCCACTCTCAGTCTTTGACTGAGCTGCGTCGTGATTAACTGTTTCCTATTCAGAACACTATTCACTGAAAACACAATCAGGCTACTATTACAGCGGCACCTCCCCATAGACTCTCCACCTTCAGCAGGAACAACATGCTGAAGGTGTTTCTCAACCTTTTTGGGCCAGCGCCCCCTATCCACGATGTAATGCTGATCACATTTAGAACAGGACCAAGGCATGAATTAGCTCAGAGAATATCAATGTTGATATTAAGGATCTGGTAAGCTTACTTTACTCAATGAACAATCTTCATAGTTAAGATTATTTTGTTACCATAGCTACAATTGGATGCTCTCAGTTTAATCTTTGAGTTTTAGCTGTTTATCAGTGCATCTTAGTAAACTAAAATTCTATTTGACTGGTCGGTCAATTATATTTTGCCCCTTCTCGTGGTGCTGATGTTTGTTTTATTCTTGAAACAATTGGAATATAGGAATATGCTCACTGAGACCTCTTTATTAATCCTTTTGGGATTGTCTTTCAGGGAAATTGTAAGTAATACATTCTTTGTGTGGTTGTAATACATCTAAGCTAGGAAATTAAATTGTAATTTAAGTAACTTCCTAAGTAGCACTGAAGAGAGGAAACTGACTGTATATTGTCACAGCTTTTAGCCTACTTTTCATATTGGACTCACTATAGGTGTAAATCACCATCAAACACAGCTGCTGTGAAACAAAAGACTGTGTGTAAGATTTGGAACAATGTCAGAGACAGATGGTGACTTTAACCGGTATCTGCCAACAGATCTCACTCCAAGTCCCTGACTTCGCTAACTTCACTAAGTATTGTTCTTTCTGCAGAGGACATTCACATTAATCTCCCAGAAGTTATTCTAGATTTTAAGTCTTTGATGTGACTGAATGGATTATCTGTTTTTATTCTGAGGGAAAATGCAGAAGCTCCCCACAAAGGACATCACTAAAGCACACATTTATGTAGGGCTGCAACTACTGATTACTTTATCATCCAATTAATCTAATGATTATTCTGACAATTAATTGATGGAATTGGATATTTAAAAGGGCACATTCTCATTTAACCAAATAAGTAGTAAATTTAAAGCTAAAACTATGCCACTTGAGGAGTTTTGCCTCAAAACAATGTACAGACAAAGGCGTTCTTATCTTAAATGCAAAACCTAATTACTGCTCTGAGTCAAGGGTTTTTCTGCAAATTGTCAAATTGAAAGATGAGGCCTAAAACAATCCTGCAGATATCTGTGGATGGTCTATGAGTAAAAGCTATGGCTTACAACAGTCTGAGTGTGTTTGTTACAGCAGTGTGCAATTTAATTTTGACAAGCAGACTGACATAGTGTCAGACTGCTGTGTCTGTATGTATCAACGAATCAAATCACATCAAATCACACAGAACCTGATTGGTCGCCAGCAACATGACATGTCTACCTAATCCTGATGATGAACTCAATCCAGCTGCAGGGGAGAAACTTAAGCAGTAATTCAAAGCACATTGATATAAGATGTGCAACTGGAGTTCAGCAGAATACAGGAAGATTATTTAAATGAGCCTGGTTAATAATATGTGAACATTTCCAACACAGAATTTCATGAAGTTAAATATTTCAACTGTAACATGAAATGGTGTGTTTAACTATGATCTACACAAAATTGCTCTGGAAATGTAATGTTATTCTCCTGGATGTGCTGATCACTCCAACAGTGCACTGTAGTATTCAGATAGTGTGATTTTTGCTTCAGTAAATAAAGTAGTAAGACAAATATTCATGTCTATAGGTTAACTACAAACAGTGATATGTTTCAATTGTCTTGTTTCATATTACTAAGACTTGTTTGGCCACTTTTTAAAATCCTGATTAATTTGTTAAAAATCAATTCTGAGTTTTAACATTACCAATTTTTTGGTCTGAAAAGTCACTAAATATCACATTCAGGATACTTATGTTGCAGCTGCAGCCATAATAAAACCATAAAAATAATAGAATATAAAAATAATGAGAAGACAACCATGACATAAATTATAAAGATATACATACAAGTAAAAAATAATAATTCAAATAATTCAAATATGTGAGTTCTCTTCACATTATGGAGAAAATTTAAAAACACATATAAGTGCTGTCAAAGAGTAAGGAAGGAGCTGTACAATTCAACCGGCACAGATAGAAATTGCTTTCTGTGGTACATTTTAGTAGAATCAGTCTTCGACTAAATCAACATGATATTTATTTGTTAAGTTATATGTGCAGGTGAAGCCTGGTAGGAGGGTCTGCTAATCTTCTCTCACAATAGAGCAGAAGGAGACTGTGGCTGACTTTCAAACCTTTGCAGAGGTAGATAAGATTGGTGGATAAGATCAGGTTCTCAATGTCAAGGAAACTGAGGCTGATTTATCAGTGTACCTCCTATTAAAATGTTGATCGTGGCTTACAGCAAGAGAAAAGTTAGAAATCAGTTTCTTGGAAAATTACAATATTGTAATTTTCAGACCTAGACATGATAATAAAGCTTAAGACCAATAAAATGTATGAAATGGCTGAATCATTGCATTAGATTTAAGTCAGGCCCATTTGCTGGTCATTCAGTCACACTGACACCATTGTCACGACAGTATGGCCAGGTACCAAGTCCCGCTGGAAAATATCGTTTTAATTTTCATAAACTTATCAACAGGTGGAAGCATCAAGTGTTTGGATGCTGCCAAATTATCAACGTCTAAGTAAAGTTCCCAATAGAGTTCTACCAAAATAGATTCTGTGCATCTCCACTCTTCCTCCAGACTCTGGAACTTTGATTTCCAAATGAAATTTAAACTTTACTCAGAAACAAAAGCCTGAAAACTTTACCCTGAGAGAGAAACATGAAAAGCCTTGTTGACCCAGACCGAGACATGATAATAAAGTAAGCAAACAAAATAAAGAGTCTGTTCTTTAGCACCTCTTGACTTCTGTAATATACTGTACATAAAATGAGATAATTCCTCTATGTTCTGCACTCTTCCAGATTGTTCTGGTTAAACGTGAGTGATTCATACAATGAAGAAACAAAGAAACAAGTGTGACATCTGTAGCATCTGCTACTGCAGTAAATCAGCCAGATCTTCATCCACATTGAGTCAGTTAAGCTTTCACACAATCCATGAATGAAAACCGTCTTCGTCTTAAACACTAGTGTGATTATTTTAAATGTTGAAAGAGGCAAAGCTTTTACCTTGTAGCCCATGGCGTGTTTGAGTGTATTGTTGTTGCTTAGAAACACACTGCAGCCTTCAGGTCTCGCCTCATCTTCTCTGCAGATGGAGAAAAGCACAAAACATCAGTTTTGTTATACAAATGTTTTGGGGGGGAGAGGATGTAAATAACAAGGCTATTTATGCAGAGAAAATGGGATTGGTGAATCTCTATCTCTAGACCTCCTACAGGTACATTAAAGTTTCACTTAAGATTGCAGGATATTTAAAGAAAATCTTGTGATGGTGAATGAATCCCTATTTACGTTTTTCTTCTCTGTGACCCTTATCATTTTGGGCAAAGACATTTGTGTCCAGTGTGAGCATCTGCTGTTGTGAGACTCTGTCCGTCAAAATAGTACACTAGCAAATAAAATACAAGTTTATAACATATTAGCCAACAGTATTAGCCAACAATTACTGCACAACAAAACAGTCATTTGAGACACAAATGTTCCACACGTATTGCGATGGTGATAAATTTGGAGTCTATTGTTTCACAGCTTTATGTTTATTGTTTCTATTGTTATGTCTATTGTTTCACAATTATGCTCAATTGAACGTGTTAGGATGGGTCTGTGGTTTGTACAAAACATACACTTGACACTTTTTTCACAAAATTGTTCTCACATAATGAAATTTAGTCTGCTCAGTTTTGCCAATTTTGATCTCCTTTCAGAAAGACCTGTTTTAGGACCTCTTCTCACTTTAAAACCAAACAAGCTGCAGTTGGACACCCTCACCCCCACTCAACGTTTACACTCGCACATGAAATGGCTGCAAACAGATGTGCAATCATACAACCCTACATATTCAAAAAGCAGCATTAGAGACTCCTGCACAACCAACAAAAATGCAGTAAGTAGTTTCTGGATGGCAAGTCAACAATAAAATTCTCATCTTTTTCTGCAGCCATTGTATAGCGCATATGTAGAGGGGTGAAAGACAGGTTGTTAGAAAATGAGGACAATAAGTAAGAAAATAGACACCCCAAACATAATTTTTCATTTTGTATCTTTTAATTTCTTGTTGTAACAAGTTATTTAGCATTGTTTCAGTTAGTCCATGCAATTCTCCACATGACCACTAGGGGCGCATTGCATTGGTGGCACAGAAAAGATTGAGCTCACAAAAAGAATTAATCTTCCGTTAGATGTTAATGAGAACTCAACGTGTGTGTCTCATCTTTCCTGTGTCACAGGTTAGTAAAATATATCTTGATGCATGAATATACAGTAGTTGACTTTTGGGAGTTGAATATGTTATTGAATGGGAAGTCGACTAGTGAGTCATGTTGTCCGGTTTGTGAGGAGTATTGTGTGGATAAACGTTTAAAAGACTGTTGAGTTTCCGTTAAACTGTTGAATTTTGTATAGATCGAAACAATTTTCAGATAAGTTACACTATTTTCATTTCTTTTCTGTAAAATTGCGTTTTCTTGTTATGACATTGTAACTAAGGGCCGTTAATGTGTCAGTTAGAAACGAGACTCACCATTAGCTTTTTTTTTTTTTTTTTTTTTTTTTTAGAAAATGTAGAGTACTCACTATTTAGACCAATATTATTCTTCTTAGATTAATTTTTAGATTATTATGCAGAGAGACTCCTATTACTGCAAACCAGAAAAATAATCAGAACAAACTTAAACCCCCCAAAAATCTTCCAGAACAGAACACTTAGTACTCAGTACTTTTACAAATTAAGAGCATACCTAGGAAGTCCAGAGAATACTTACTTATACTTATTTAACAACCCAGAACAGGGATTAGAACTTGGAACTCAGAACAGGGATTAGAACTTGGAACTAAAAAGTCAGCAACGACTTTTTAGACTCCTATTCTTCCAAACCAGAAAAGGAATCAGACCAGAGGATACTTACTTCTACTTATCTGTCAACCCTGAACAAGAACACCTAGTTTACATCCTTTAGATCAGGGGTGTCAAACTCCAGTCCTCGAGGGCCGCTGTCCTGCAGTTTTTCGATGTGCCACAGGTACAAAACACAGGAATGAAATGGCTTAATTACCTCCTCCTTGTGTAGATCAGTTCTCCAGAGCCTTAATGACCTAATTATTCTATTCAGTTGTGGTGCAGCAGAGGCACATCTAAAAGTTGCAGGACAGTGGCCCTCGAGGACTGGATGTTGACACCCCTGCTTTAGATCAACATTAGATTATTTTTCTTCTTTTGCTCTCTCCTTTGGTTTGTTATATTGTTTGTATTTCCTTTCAACTCCTGTAAAGCATTTTGTATAGCCCTGTTGCTGGAAATGTGCTATATAAATAAAATTACCTTTATATTTAAACATCCAGTCACAACTGCAATGAAAGGACTTAGATGAAAGACCATTCATTTGTTAGAATAGTCCAGGACTTAGTTTAAATCTAAGTCTAATTGAGGGTCAGTAGTTAAACTTGAAAGTTGATAATGGTCAATAGTATTTATTGTATGGTTCATCATTTACTGGGTTAGGGTAAGGGTAAATGTTTTACTATGATGAGAATTTTGATCTATTGAATTTTGATCAAGATGAATTTTGAGACAATATTCAATGATGTTAAATACAAAATAAAACTCATTGTATTTTCAGAAATTTGATTTTTATTGTTTTCTCTGCTAATTTTTTCCCCGCAAGAGCGTCAATAAATTTCAATAAATCCAAAAACATATTTAAATGTAGCACATCTTTAAGTAAGTGGCGTCCTGACAAAGCCTGAATGAAATATATTCAGGTCTGTGGTTGAAACAAAAGCTGAAAAGGTTCAAAACAATAATATAATAAATACTTATGCAAACCACTGCAGGAGACATAAATCTCTGACAACCAGGACTTGTTTATGATGCAATAAAGACTAGTCTAAAATATTTCAGTTTAATATGTGAATTATGATTACTGAAGTATCTACAAGAATGCATGTGAAGTCTTAATGCCCATTTTATCCAGAGAGTGAAAACTGGGCATCAATGTGTAATTATAAGTTGTCAACAATACTGATGATGCAGCTCATGCATAAAAAGGAAGGTTCTGAATAGTCAGAATAAATTAGAAAAGGGAGCAAATCAGATAACTGCTCACTGTTCAGTTTATGTTTCACAAACCTGGAGGGAAAGGAAAATACAATCTTATTATTGCGATTCATAACAATACATTCACAGTAGGTAATTTCCTTTAATCTATTTTTTCTATGCAAAATATGGCATATTTCAAGGTTAAAGGGTTCTTGCGTGCAATTTCATCCACAAACATGTGAATTAAATTGCAGACGAGGAAACAGTAAAGGATTTACTGAGGTAGAAGGACGGATAAGGGATAAGAAATTATATATATATATATATATATATATATATATATATATACTCTCCTTGCTTGAAGAACAAGAAGCACTGGAACTCTTTTACAACAGAGTACTTCATTGATTCTGATTAAGTTATTCAGATGATGACAGGGTAATTTTTACATACAGTAAAATAAGCTTTACATATTAAATCTAATGCACAGGAAGACAGACAAATACTGAGTAACAAATCTATCATTCTATTAGAGGTTGTCATTTTTCACTGACCCGGGTTAAGAGATGCTCATCCGTTATGTCACGCGGTCCCTTTGATTTATTGACGCCACGGGACCGAGCAAGTCGTTGTTGTTGTTGTTGTTGCTGCCGCCATGTTCCCGCTCAATGTCCCGACCTGCCGCCCCGCTGTCCGGGTGTGCTATCCGGGGTCTCCCTCAGTGTCCAGTGTTGGCATTTGGAGGAAGGAGGCCGAGGGAACTTCGGGTCCTTATCCTCCAAGCTTTCTGTATTACCGCATTGCCTGCTGCTACTGCAGGACAGAGTGACAAGCTGGAGCAAGGACCGAGTCTGTTTCCCAGGGGATTTTCAGAATAAAATTATTTTGCGCAATTACTCTCAGTTCGCACCCCTAAAGAGTCAGGCTAATGAAAATAATTTTAATAAAAAAATTAAAATCTAAACTATTCATTAATTTTAAGAAAGAACAGAAAAACAGTTACCGTTCAACATCTTTTGTGTAACAGCAGGGACAGTTATCACAGAGCGCCTGCTTCATCTGCTTCCATCATTGTGTCTTTGGGCAAGTGCATCATTGTGTCTTTGGCCTTGTGCTGCAGGCCCTCTGGACCTGCAGCACAGAGGGCCCAGTGCTGCAGGTCCATGGCATTGATCCGTCAGACCACCCCAAAGCAACTGCGCCTTGCTCTCCAGTAGCTTGCCACGAACAGCATATCAATGTTTGCACGAATGGGTGAATGTCTGAATGGACTGTGAAGCCTTCCTTCACTGTGCATGTTTTCTTATTTTATTGTAAATAAACTCCTTTAAATCTTTCTTTCTGTGTCCTGCACTGATTCTGTATGTGATTCAGGAAATCCATGATAACATGACAGAAGTCCTCAGAAGACTTCCAATAAATGGTGACATCCAGATTACAGGATTTCTAAAATTGAGTCCAGCAACTCTTATAATCAAACTCAGGTAACTTAATCTTGACCTTGGCTGGGGAATGATGCAGATGTTTGCTGCAGGAAGCACCTGGTCTTGAACATCTGCTGGAGTCTTTGTGATGTTTGCCTCTCCCACTCTCCACATCTACATTTTCTTTAGAAGAAAAATACTACGGATTCTGATTCTGAACACCACACTGTGAGGGAAAATGCATTTAACTAAGGATAAATTCCAGTCATGTATCGGCTATGTAGCTTAGCTTAGGTTCAGCCAATTAAATTTAAATTACAAAATATTTATGCTTCTGCACATGAATGCAAAAACTGGACTGAAATTAGAGGTGACAGTCTTGCAAATTTATACCAAAATGCCCGATTTTATTTTATTTTGAAGGCATTCAGCAATCACTTTACATCCGGCTTATTCTAAATCCCCCAGCTTGTCGATCTTCCATGGCGTAAATCAAGACCAGCAATCTGCAGAACAGGGAAGAGGATGCACACATTTGGCATGTCTGTTACCGGTGCACAGGTGCTTTTTCTTGAATAAATTCCCTCAAAATTGTCAATATTTTGGGATTCATAAAACGAGATTGAAATAGCAGATTCTGATGTAGCTCTGGACCATTCATCAGCAGTTACATAACTTTTGTTTCATGGTCAGTGAAATTAAGCATACAATGCAGTTATATAAAAAAATGTTGTTGATGCAAATACAGAGATATTGAGTTCTAAACGTCATAATTGTAGATTACATTCTAATCAACATTTTTCAGGTCAATCGAGTTGTGAAAAAGAGTTCCCTGACCGGGAATCGAACCCGGGCCGCGGCGGTGAGAGCGCCGAATCCTAACCACTAGACCACCAGGGATTTTAACACGTCACGTGTACGGAGGTATGAATTTGAAGGGCCTCCGTCGAGGCATTGGCTGGCTGCGGTCGTCTGTTCTGCTGAGTATGTTTTCTTCAGACCCGAGGATCTCCTAAGAAGTACAATGTAGGACGGCTACGTGTTAAGCTAACCATTCATTGGCAGCGCATGTATTCACGACAAAAAGTACCTGGTACATTTTTCAGTTTAGTAGGCATTTGTGGTCACTTGTCTGTAAACCCTTATTCACTGATACTCGGACAGTTAGATTTCAGCTTTCTTTAAAATAACTAGTTCCTTTGACTTGCCAATGCTGATAGTTTTAAGCTGCCTGAACCAGCACACGGTTAAGTCGAATGTTATCTGCCAGTGTTTCAAATAGAGACGTAGCAATATTCACAATCAGAATGACAACGCAGACATCACAGGCTCTGCTTTCCTTCATATATGGTTGTACGAAAGTGATTGGCCAGGACCTCGTGGCGCAACGGTAGCGCGTCTGACTCCAGATCAGAAGGTTGCGTGTTCAAATCACGTCGGGGTCATCGTTTTTCTTCTGCTTGGGATCTGTTTACTTGAGAGACTAGTGGTTAAACCGTTAAAGCAAGAAATTAAATAGCCAAAAAAATAGAAAAATTAACAAAAGTCTAGAAAGAAAAAAAAGAACTAACATAACAGCGCTATTCCAACATGGGAATTCTTGAACAACTGCAATTCTACAATTATTGGGGCCTGCCTAGCCCAAAGGGAGAGCTTCGCAAGTCAGTCACTACCTCCATGCATTGCATGGCAGGCACCTATTGTTTTACACCAAAATGAATATCTCTTTATATATTATATATATTAGTATTTATTACTCTTCCGTTACTGTTACTGTGGCTCGTACCCACCCATAAAAGTGGTATCAAAATGTGTGGCTCGGCATTGGAGTTATCACTTTTAGTGGGATTAGGAGTTACCATGGCGAGGTAAAAAGCGAAAAAGTGTGCAAAACTTTTCGTCAGTTACAAACTTCCGAAACTAGAGTGTAACTGATGTTTGGATAGAGTGTGGGAAGGAGTGCGAGTTTGACCTAACTTTGCCCCTAACCTTAAATACATTTTGAAATCCCCATCACACCCACAAATATCGTCCTATTGGTATCAAACTCGGTCATGACATTGATACGCATGCCTGCTCTGGTAAAATGTTTTTTAAATTTTGCTAGGGCTTACGGTTTTCTGTCAAGGTGCTTCACCGCACACCATATTTATTTCATCACTGTTAATACTGTGAGTGAGGTACAGATATGAATCGCGGGATTATTGGAGACAACAAATAGACCTCTCATATGCTTCAAACGGTTTCCGATATGTATCACAGTTCCCGAATGGAAAGGAGTTGTTCGTTCAGACTGCTTTTTTTATGCAAACTGACTGGGTGTCTCCACCTTTCTGTCTCACACACACTTGACAGTTAGCAGAGGATCCATTACCATAGCAACGGAACACAGCAGGGCAGAGCAGCTGATTAGGACTACAAAAATGCATCACTGTAGTTTTAACTATGGCAGAACTCTGAGGACTGAGCTGGTCTTTAGAACTCCTTGTGCTTGGGCATTTTATAACTGATTTTAACCAACCATTGTTACACACAGGATTAATGTGGCAATTTTAAATTAAGTTAAATAAAAATTTCAAAATAAAAGCATTGACATTTTTATATCATGTCTTTGCTCTTTTGGGCACCATGTAACTAACTTAACTTAACTAGTGTTACACATGGGATTAGTTTGGCCATTTAATATGAAACTTACTTAAAATTTCAAAATAAAAACCTTGACATTTTTATGTCAGGTAATTGCTCTCTTGGGCATTATGTGACTTTTTTTTTTTAACAAAACCACTGTTACACTTTGGATTAGTTTGGCAATTTAAAATGAAGCTGACTGAAAATTTTAAAACAAAAGCTTTGACAATTTTTACATAAGATTATTGCGGTTTTGGGCATTTTATAACTGATTTGACCCAATCATTCTTAATCATGGGATTAGTTTGGACATTTAAAATGAAGCTTATTGAGAATTTCTAAATAAAAGCCTTAAGACTCGTCTCTGGCAAGTGCAACGCCGTAGGCGGTGCAATGAAATTAGCTTGCATTATCTTTTTCTCTCAGATTAGGGTTAGGCTAAGCAAGACAGTGTATTAACATTAGCACAAACATTAGCATTTCACTACCCCCCACTAGTGCACCGGCGTAGGCTGTGCAATAAGATTAGCCAGCATGATCGCTTTCTCTCAGATTAGGGCTCTGCCTTGCACAGCAAGGCCGAGCATTAGCATTAGCCTTTTACCTTAAGTAAGCTTTTAGCTATTTTTCCATACTTGTTAGCAAGTTTTAGTGTACTGAATGGAGTAAGTCAATTACAGACAACATACTAGTGATGCCCCACATGCTACTGACAGAATTCACACTAACATCAGCATTTTGGCTCATTTTAGCTTATACACTCATTTTAACATACTGAATGGTCCAAGTCCATGTCAGTGAACATTCTTGTGATTCTTGACATGATACTGTGTAATTTTGTAGCCAAGCTTAGCATTGATGCTAATTTTTAGCATCAGAATACTAGGTCCAAACCGACGGGCACACTTTGGCAGGCCCCAGTGAAATTTCTTCAGGAATTTTCTAGTTTTCCCTATCCTTTTGCCAATTTAGGTTATAAACAACAAAAAAGAAACAACCAAAAACATGACAAGCTCTTTTAAGTTTTTAAGCAAAAGTTAAAATGCCTTTGTTCTGTTTATTATAAAGTTTCTGCAGTAAATTATCTCATTCTTAATGCCAACATTCCTTTGGCATTTGGAAAAAAAGAAAACTGAAGAAACTGCACACAAAATGTTCCCCTTGTTTTACACTCCACACTGTTCATTTGTTTCATTGCTTCAGAAATTTATTGAACAAATAAATAAAAGCAGAGCTTACCAAAACACAAGATGAAGTAACATTTACTGGCCCATGTATTTTCTTAGCATATGTTTTTAGCCTTGAATAAAAGCAAATTAAGAAAAATGGAGTTAAAAACTGGGTTTGTTTCTGTGTCAAAATGAGAGTAGGCCTAATGAACTCATGCAATCTAAAAATATATTTAGGCCACTTAAAATTAGAATGAGGTCTGTGGGATGCAGAACTAAATATACACGTTTTGGATGAGAACAAAAAAATAAAACAGCACAGTGCAGTCAGTATGATGC
The DNA here is from genome assembly GCA_010277015.1 of Poeciliopsis turrubarensis. Classification (NCBI taxonomy): domain Eukaryota; kingdom Metazoa; phylum Chordata; class Actinopteri; order Cyprinodontiformes; family Poeciliidae; genus Poeciliopsis; species Poeciliopsis turrubarensis. The sequence continues at coordinate 796,950 of VMRN01000134.1, read as the reverse complement.
TATAGTTTCTCTAAATGTTTGCCTCTGAAAATGTGTTTGCCAGAAGCTACAAAATGAATAGTCCAAAACATTAGAAGTGCTGTGATGAGAAGCAAACAGATCACCACATCTTGACTTTAAGCACTGAAAAGAAACATCTCCTCCCTGATAATCCTGGTGCTAGCTGGAAGAGCCGGAGCACGACTTATGAATGCTCATTTTCTTGCGAGTGTTGTCGGTGCAGCGCTCCAGGATGAGCTCCGGGCTGGGTCGTGGTGGGATGACTGGAGCTTCCTTCTTCAGCTCATTCTCTGAACTGGATTCATACACTTCGGGAATGTTGTCTGTTGAATGAATACAGAACACGAAGATTATGTGGTGCCATTCAGATTGAACCAGCTGCAAATACCAACGCTTGTTCTTCATTACCCTCATTCTTCCTCTCCTTCAGTGGCACCTTCCCAGAGTTCTGTTTTGGAGGGGTGACACCTTTCTGCTGCAGGTAACGCCGACTGTTCCTGCGATAGGCATCCTGACTTAGCTTCTGCCGGGATTTGCTGTGGATGCTTTTGGCATTTCTGATGGTGGACCTAAGATATACACAGAAGATAGAAGGTACAGTAAGTCTCGATCAGGGGTGGCGAAGCTGCGAATCTTGAGCTCCTTGATATCAAAATTTCCCACAGTCAATGACTGTGAGAACTGACAAAAGCAGTGTAACATGCTGCACAGGATGTCCAATTTTAAACTAGCTCTACAAGAGGGGAGAGATTTTAGGTAAGGGGTGTCAAACTCCAGTCCTCGAGGGCCACTGTCCTGCAGTTTCTAGATGTGCCACAAGGAGGCTTCATTTCCTCCTTGTGTAGATCACTTCTCCAGAGCCTTAATGACCTAATTCTTCATTCAGGTGTGGTGCAGCAGAGGGGCATCTAAAAATCGCAGGGCAGTGGCCCTCCAGGTCTGGAGTTTGACACCTGTGCTTTAGGTGATTGATGGATTTGAGTCATTGAGGAATAAAATCTGTTTATAGTAGCAGCTTTTCTCAACAGGTCTCTATTTCTGTCGGCTGCATCATTTCATGTTGATGCACTTTACGCCATTTCCAAGCTCAGAGAATTGTGGCGCAGAGGTGGGAGTGAAGCAGAACAAGTTGCTGCACAAGTAATAAAATAGAAGCAAACATATCAGTTTGTGCAGCAGGTTCTGGTTCTGCTGAGGGGAAAAGCTAATTCTGATCACATGAACACAATCAATGCTGTGCATCACAGTGACACTCAGAGTGGCAGATTTGTGGATTTGAGATTTTTAGTGATTTTTCTACTGCAGGAAAGAAACAGAACAAAATTGAGAAAACTCAGAAAGAAACAGACTCTTACTAGAGATTAAATTATTAACAATATTTGTAATGGTGCATCAGACCTGCTGTGTTTAATTTTTAAGAAAGGTTTAACTACTGAGCAGGGGTGAATCCAAGAAGTTTTTAAAGAGGGCTAAAAAGGAGAGTTGTGATGAACTTGAGTTGCTACACCTTAGGTGTAGCAACTTAGGTTGTTTAACAGTTTAACAACTGTTAAACAACCAACAGTTGTTTAACAGTTGGTTAAACAACTGTGTAAAATATGCAAATGGTAGATGTCACCAGAAAACCCTCAAACAGGTACAAATCTGAGCCAGACAAGTAAATTATCCTACATGTTTCAAAAATGTTCTGCATGAGACATTTCCACATCCAACAGACAGAGCTCAAAAGTTTTCTGTATGTCTGTGAATGAATTTTTACAACATTTAAACAAATCTAATCATTGTCTTGTTTTCTCTGATGCATAACATTCACTGACATGTTTTCAGCTTCTTCAAAGAACAAAATGTTACTAAAATAGCTATAGCAGAATACAAACCAAATCTAAAGACACTTGTAAAACAGTGAACACTGTCAGGTGTCCCACTAAAGTATTAGGGATTAAGAAAAAATCTGTTTCAGCTAGAAACATGCTATGCAGCTAATCTTGAAATTGTTGTGTGATGCATTTTATTTGGATCTTAAGATCTACACATGAATCCAGATCTAGATTATTTGATTTCAGGTAAAGTATAACTAATCCAAACATTTACCCATGCACCTAGATATTTAGCGAGTAAGTAACAACACTTGAGCAGATTTATTGCAGTCTAATGTCTTTATAAGATCAATGGATGAAAACGTTGTGTGTGGAGAAGTGAAAAAGAAAAGCCACTTCCCCTTATTCAGAAGTGGCACAAGAAAAGCCACAGATGACAAAAGACAAATTATGAACAAAGCTTCCTCTTCCTGTTTTAATGAGATGCAGCTTGATTCATTTATTTCTCAGAAAGGATTTCACAGAAATTATTGTAATCTTACACCATGAAGTTCAGCTTAAAAAGACGTGTCCATCTGCATACCTGCGAGGTGGAGGTCTCTGTCCTCGCAGGTTTGTCCTGTCTGTTTCATTTTTCTTGTCAGACTTTTGCAGGAACATGGAAGGGTAATGACCAGTCTCTTCTCCTTTTCTGGCAAATAAACAATAAACAATTATTTTAAAATGGGTAAACAAACTAAAACCATTTTATGAAAGAATCTCTCTCCACACTGCAAATGGTATACATTAACTGTCTGTTCCTAGTGAGTAGAAGTATGGTTTTAATCAGTTGTAAAAAAAAAATTTCTGCATCTGCAGCTGAATACATGAAGCTAAAATATGTTTGATATACAAATCAGCAACATCCTGACTGGTTTATTGCAGAAACCATGCCTAACGTTGAAAGGAAAACTTCAGAACTATATCAAAAAGTTTCTTAGCACACCAATAGAGAGAAAATGGTGAGGTCTGGGTTAAAACTGAATGGAAAAACTGAAAGAGACAACCAGAACAGTTTGCAACAAATGCTTGCTCAGATTTTACCTGACGACCCACCACCCATCCAGCAGTTTGTGAATGACCTCCACGGTGACTCCCACCTCCAGAGAAATCTCATCCTCCTGCTCCGCCTGGAATGCTTGGATGACAACATGCAGTTCTCCTGCAGAGACGAACATTTGTCAGCAAACAGGCACTCTGAATGTCCACCATGGTGTTCGTGGCAGTAAGTAACACATCTCTCACCTTCATAGTCCGGTTCTGGTTCCTCTGTCTCCTCCGGTCCATCGAGGGGTTCCAGGTAGGAAGCAGGAACCCAGCCTCGTTTGGATTCACACTGACAAAACCACCAACCTGAAACCAACAGCAGCAACTGCATAACAACCCCAAAACACATTGAAACTTCCTAACAAGTAACACCTCATTGAAATGAAGTTGCAAATATATTCTTTGCAACTTGTAAATGTGGTAAAATAACATAAATTTCATATTAATTTAAACACATTTACTACTGTTAATATTATGAACAACTTGCTTGGATTAGTTTATAATGGTGAAGGTTAAAGAGTTAAAAAAGTCTATTTTAGTAACATTTTGTTCTTTGAAGAAGCTGAAAACATGTCAGTGAATGTTATGCGTTTCCACATTGTAACAGTAAAAATAAAAGAAATAAATAAATAGATTGTGCAAATGCCTGTTAGAACAGTAGCGCATCCAGCAGGGACTTAAAGACAGACAGCGAGTCCTTTAAGTGGGAATGTGGACGTTTATTCTATATAGAATCACACGCAGAAGTTGTACATTTACAGAATAGAGATGATTTCTGTCCATAAAGGTGCATTCACAAAGCCGGATGACTGCAGCTGGATTGGTACCGGTACCACACTGCTCCTTCTTTAAGTTCTGCTCAGAGCTCCAGGACGATCACTCCAGGCAATCTAAACACTAATAAACCATCATCAACACATCCCAGCAGATCAGTATGATCTCTGATCAATCCCTCCTTCCATTGGCGATGTTCTCGGTTAGAGCCAAAGAGCTGCGCCACAATTACGTTGTGCCGCGTAATTGTGGCGCAGCTACTGATGCACGTGTGACTGTACACACATCTTGATGACCTTCAGATAATCAAACCTGTTTGGAGTTAATCTGCTGATCCAATCCTGTTTTCTTTTTTTACTATAATTGAGAATGAAATGACTCCAGACAGGCATTTCATGCTCTTCGGCATACAGACAAATGCGTTACATCCTTAAGATACAAAAACTGAGGAAAAGTACTATTCATATTGGAGTGAAGTTTTTAGGTCTTTTTATTTTATTGTCTTTATTTTGTTACGTTACTGTCTGAGGATAAATATGGTTTTGTGCGCATGCACGCTGTATGCATGAGGCCCCTGGTCTTGTGATATTTCATAGAGCTAGAGCAAACAGACAGGAGAATATTTGACCATTCCCCTTTTCACATTTTCTATGTCAGGAATGTCATACTCCAGTCCTCAATGGACAATGTTCTGTAACTTTTAGGCAAGTTCCTCGTCTAAAAGCAACACCATCAGAATGTTAATGCTTCTCTCACCATTTGGATTTTTCTCCACAATTTCCACAAAGTCTCCGGTGTAGAGGTTGAGCTCATGTTTGGACGTCTTTTCAAAGTCTGCAATGACTCTGTAGGTGTCCAGGATGATGGGTCCTGAAATTTCTGCAGGGTGAAAAATTATGGTTCCCCTTATTAAGTAGCACTTACAAAATCTGACTGACTTGAGAGACCAAAAAACATCCAGTCCCATGTGTTTTTTATTGTCTTTCAAACTAAAATGGCCTGTATCATTAAACCAAACTACTGTTGTCATCAAGAGATTGGTCATAAATCAGTCAGTTTGTTTTCATGTGGTTTGACTTCATACGTGCAACAATGCTCAGATTCACCCTTTAAAAATAACTGAGACTCCTTTGTCAGTAATAAAAGTGAATGAAAGTTGTAGTTCAGAAACTTTTTAAAGGTTTTCTGTTAAAACAGTTGAATCCAAACGTACCTGAAGCAGTGGCTCTGGCGAGCTCCCTGGACTCCACAAACGTGTCATTTCTTTTTATTCTGTAGGAAGAGTACTCTGTTTTTATGGGGGGGTTCCCCAGAATTAAAAAACAACAGCAACATGATGTGTGTCTGTGAGTGATATATACTGACGTGTTTGGTGCGGGTGGGTTTTCGTCCTCGGGTCTGACCTTGAAGAAGGAGGACAGATGTTTGCAGCGGGAAATGTGAGCCGGCAAGTTGACTAGAGACTCACAGTACTCAGCCAGGGTGATCTTCCTGATTTCTCTGGACTTCTGGCTTTCCACCCACCGCGGGGCTGAGGAGACAAACAGACCACTCTCTGGTGACGTTTATAGATGATCAGAGTTGAACGTATTTACAATATTTCTCAAAGAAATTTTGGAATGGACAAGGAATCTAGAGGAATTTTGGGCAAGCTGGATTCATAGGACAGCCCTGCATTAAGATATTTGCCTCCTTATTATAAGCTTTACAAGAAGCTCAGGGGCATCGGAGTTAGAGCGCTATACAGTTAGAATGTGGCATGTTTTCAGATGAATCAATGTTGCAGATATTTCTTGGAAAATTTGAAGCAAAAAGTCCCAAAGCGATGTGGGTTGTGATAGGAGGGCATGTAACTTTTTCAGTGACACAGAACCTTTCCACTTCTGAGATGACCGCTTTAATGAGGAAACATCAGAGATTGTTTCAGTGAACACGTTTGCTGGAAAAATTAGACAAAATATATACCTGAAACTATGCTTTTCACGACCAGAACCTTGCAAAAGACTGAACAGCATTTCCTATTAGCAAAAATATCCTATTTAATTCTTAAAAAAATATGGGCTGTTGCAACAAAAGAAACAAAGAGCCATTTGAAACATTGCTCTCCAGCTGCTTTAGGTTCTGAGTGATGAAAAGTTAGCAGCAAGCTGCAGTCTGGACCAGGACTGAATTTACTTTCTGCTTCTTCTTTTCCATTCTGCAACCACAAGTTTAGTAATATTTCACAAGGGGAATGTGTAAAGCATTAGTTCTGTTTTTTAAATCAAAAAACGTCCTGAATGTTTAAACAGGAACTCAAAACCAAGACAACGAGGATAACCTGCACGTTCCAAAAACTGAACCTAGAAAACCTGAAAAATGGGCAAAATTCTCAGTTATTTCTATTCATAGAAATAACTGTTATAGAAATAATACAGTTATTTCTGTTACAGATATAACAGAAATAATAGATATAAATATTCTGCATATTTTCTGTTATGTTCAGCAGTTAATTTCACTTCTCTTATTTATTTATTTTTATTCTGTCTGCAGTAAAAAAGACAGGAGATGGGGGAAGGTTACAATTTAACTGCAAAAGCATGATATCTCTTTTCTATCAAATTTGGTATCATCCCTGCATTTAATTATTTCTCACTTCTTTTATGTCTTTAAATTAAAATGTATCAAAGAAAAATATGTTTTCAAAAGAGCAGAAACACAGGAGCAGTTTTCTCCATATGGTTGTCAAGACTCACTATACTCGGCTTTTACCTTATTTTAACAGTGCAATATATATTTTGTGCATGTAACATTTAACTTCTAATTTTCTTTCTAATACATACAAATATTCATTATCAATCTAATTGTGACTCTTTGGTCCTAAACCTTTGCAATAGACTCAGAATGACGTTAAACCTCTTCAATCAAATGCATTAAAAGTGAGATTTAAACATGTTGACAAGACATTTTGACCTTCTCCAAATCTTAATAGCTCATATAACTGAGTGACCTATTTGCTTTTCTTGTCATTTAAGAAGATTAGAAGGAGGCATCATGCATTTTAGCTCATAATGCCAAATATGGTCAGAGCTCTTGATAATTACGGAATACACAAACAGAAAATTTGATATTTTGAGGAAATTGACAGCTTTGCTCTCTTTATTGGAAAGAAATACGATGAGATGGAGGAAGAAAGGAGCCAAAGATGTGCATTTCTGAGTTCAGATGCAAATGGAAAGCAGAAGCACTGAACCATTATAGTTGCCTGCAGCCATAAAGAGCTTCCTGTATGAAATAGATCAATTCACCAAACATCAGAGGTATCAATATTCAGCCTGAATCAAAAATAAGAAATATTTCTAAAAAACACATCCAGATGTTCATTTAGCTTGTATCCTGTTCTGCTTTTATGTTTATGTTGTTTAGAGTAAATGTATATGTAGGCCTGTCACGATAACAGATTTTGCTGGGCGATATATCGTCTCAAAAAATTATTGCGATAAACGATAATATTGTTTGAAGACCTTTTTACATTGATTTAATGGAAATTACATAATAATACATGCGAGTTCCTGCCAAAGATAGATACACTTTACTTTCAAAAGAACACTTAACACTGGGACTGATACATAAAATAAATAAAACAACCAAAACCAAAAATAAAATAGATTCTTAGTCTCCATTAACAATAAATGTACTTGAATAAAAACTAAACAGCATAAAGCCAAGGTGGAAATAAATACTGCATTCAACCAAAAGAGTGCAGATTATGAAGTCTGTATAGTATATTGCTCTTCAGTAATAATTAGATTTAAATAGAGAAGACATCCTGATGCAATAGTTCAAACTACAGGATTTTTTACCCGGAACGACAATCTTAGAACGTTCTTCGTTCTGAGATCGTCACTAGTGTTGTGTGTTACGGTAGATCGTTGTGCCGCTCTGATCTAAATCAAGGATTTATCCAGACTGGGAGAGTGACGCAGCCTGTTGAATGTGACCGGTAGCCAATCAGAAAGCGCGGATTCCCCTCCTGCTTTCTGAGGGGAAACACGGAGGGAATCCCGAACAGCTGACACGGCGCAACCCGAAGTCCAGCAGACATCGGAAACAACATGAATGTTTATTCAGCAGTTCGTGCAAAGAAAATATCAATAACTAGGGGAGGAGTTGGAGCGAAATTTCTACCAGAAAACCCGGTAACTTTTCAGCTGTTCTTCGTTAACGTGACACAAATAGGTTATAATGATTTTCATTCAGTCAGACTGACACTAGCTACATGCATTGCAGGTAGATTGTAGTAAGAATTGATTAATGCCTGGTTTCAAAATTAGTGAACTGGACTTATTATTTTGTGTCCATTGTTGGACACAACATGGTTTTGATCGAACCGTTATACAGAGGATTTCTGTCGGCTAATGTGTCTCTCAGGTTTTGATAATGGGTCGACAATCGGCGACATAAGATGGTGCAGCGCGCTGGGCATTACACTAAGGAAGTAAGGAAGGGAGGAAGTGGAGAGCACCGGAGTTGAGCCTTTTTTCATTCAGTGTCATCAGCAGTAAGAGAAAAAGGCAGGAAGAAACGATATAGCCGATAATTAAAATGAGGTCGATAGTTTTAATTTATTGTTCGATTAATTGACTTATTGTTTATCGCAACAGGCCTATGTATATGCTGTATCTCGTTTATGTCAATTTGTTCTTGCTGGTATGCAAGAATTTTCCCACAGAGGATATGAAGGTTTATTCTATTCTATATTACTGTAGATGTTTTTAAAACAAATGGCCTTGTTCTGAGAAGTTTATGAGTCTCTAAGAGTCTCGTTAAACAGAAGAACGACTGTTGATTAGAGAGACAGAGAAACTCATAAAGGACTGATTTGTAGGAGGTTAACAAAAATGGTTATTGTGGCAAAAACAAAAAGAAAATGGGAAAAAAACCCTCTAAAATTTCAGTTCTCTGAATAAAATAAAAATCACCTGCTGATCATTTCTAAGAAACAAGCCCTTTAAATGATACTAAATATTCGTTTTTATTTGTATGGTGACTTTGCTCAGTTGTTAGATATAGCCAGCTGCAGATGGTGAAACTAAAATATCTCACATTCCTTCAGAAGAAAAAGTTCACATCTACTGGCCCCTGAAACAAAATCAAGACTGAAACCAAACCGTCCAGAACATATTGAAAATATATGAAGTATTTAGTTTATCTTAACACCCTGACCTCAGAAAAGTTCAGGTTTATTCATAGACAACTCATGTCGGAACTAAAACTCCCTTGAGCTAAATTCTGCATTATTTTCTCTCATCTCTGGGTGAATTTAAACATTAGTTGTAGCTCATCTGGTTCATCTCAGTTGTACGTGAAAGAAAAAGGGAAGTGAATTCAGCCACATGTTCGTTCATCGCAGGTGCTTCCTGGAGGAGGATTGCAGAATACGAACGGGTTTTACATACAGTGAACTTACTTTGATATTCTCTAATAGTGGCTACACCAGAAGATGTATTATTTATAACAAGGGTATAAATAAATACAACAAGCAAAAATTCTTAAACTATTTTTTGCTTGTTTTTTACCTGGAAGCGATGGGATTACTCTGTCCCTCTTTTCTATTTGTCCAGCTTCAATTGGAAACATTTCCTTCAGAGATTTCTGCAAGGGAAAACCAAAAGGAAGATTTCAGAAGCTGTGCATGTTTCAAATTTGGCAGGGCTTTAGCAACAAACTTCAGGGGAACTGACATGAAAAGTGTGGATCTCAGGATACGTCCTGTAGATCAGCTTCTCTGACTCGTCGCTCCATTTCACCATCAGCCTGTATACCTGCACAACATTTTAAACACCAACACGGAATACCTTAAAAAAATATACGACCAACAAACATTTTTTTTCTTAAACCCTGACTTCAAGATTTAAAAAAGTCTTTTATGGCACAATTTGTATTTTAGATTGACTCACATAGTGCTGACTTGGAAAGAAGCGTTTCTCGAAGCCGAGCAGCTCCACATGCCTGACGTAGATTTCCTCCATGCTGAAGGGCTGAAAACTGAAGTCAAAAGAGTTGCAGGAACTTTGCTTAAATAGTCTGTGTTGTCAACACACCACAGGAGATCATTTCCTCTTTGTCTGTGTTTGGGCGTGGTAAAACCTAATGTCCCTCAGACAAAAAAAAAAGATCCATCTACTGGCTAGTTAGAGAGCAACCATGCACACTCTCATTCTTAGGGATAATTATGCATAGGAACTCAATCTCATATTGTTTTGGACCGTAAAAGGCAGCCAGAGAATGTACCAAAAAAAAGAAAAGAAAAAATCTGTCCATATCACAGATCACAGGCAGAAGATCCAAACCTAATACAAAGACTCCAGGCTGGGATTTAAACGTAGGACCTTCTTGTTGTAAGGTAACAATGTTACCAACTACATTCATTTTGCTTTTTCAAGTAAAATAAAAAGCTGATGAAAATGCTAATGTTATCACGATGACTTAACCCAGCATGATGACTGGCATTAAGTCCATTCAGTAAGTTAACTCCTACGGGCATGGATGATTATAAGCCTGGCTAATCATTGCTGCCAAGACTTTGTCTCTTTTTCTTGTTTTTTCCCCATCAGTGACCATTTCTGTTCTTCAGGACTCACCTAAATATGTCAGAATAAGGCCACAGCTCCAGCCTATCAAAATTTAAAGGGAGATTTACAAGGCATGGACTGGAGTTTGAAGCAATATTACAAGGTTCAACAAACAGATGTTTACAGAAAATGGGCTACAGCTGTCACATTTTTATCATTAATCCAATCCTGAACCAAATGTAATCTTTTCAAATTAATGTAAATTTTTAGGTAACTGGTACTTCTCGGCACTCCTTTCAGATTAAACATCTTCAAACAAAAATTAAAAGCTCAAAAACAATCAGAAATGCCTCACATTACATTTTTTCTCAAACATGAAGCTACATGTTGGAGTAGCTTTTGTTTTCTGGTTTTATTGTTTTCAGCAATAACTCAAAGAATGCTGCAAGTGGGGGATTTTCCAACAACAGTTGTCATTTGTCAGGAACCCTTTTACACATGTCTTTCACAGCATCCTCTGGTTATTTGTGCCACTTGTGTGGGCTTTGAACTAAACTTGTGTTTTCCACAATTTCTGCAACAGAAAGAGGAACAAAACATTGCAAAAACAAAAACAAACCCACAACTTCAGTCTTGCTTTCAATTTAGTTTTTCTGCACCATAATACATATGTAAGATTAAACATAATATACACACATATATATGTGTATATATACATGCACACATATAATATACACATATAGATACATATGCTACACCCTTAATTGGACTCTAGAGAGGTGGATGTGAAAATTAAGAGGCGTCATAAATCAAAAATATATGCCGTCACTTGCAGGTGAGTTTCCCTGGCAGTTTCCCTCTAAGGTTTGTGACACATTACTATCACAGAAAGATTTGATGGTAAACAGTAGATATACGACTCAAGATATCAGGAAAGCCAAACCCTGATGATCTGATCAAAGACTGACCGAAAATGGGGAAATGAATCATTTGTGTGAAGTTATTTTGGCCTTATTAGCTTTTTTCTTAAAGTTCAAATGAATGTGTTTTATGTCCATGTTTCATCGTCTCTTTCACACAACACAAATATGAGTAGTACAATGCCGCAAACTCCAGTTTTGGGGAAATGGTCAGCTGACAACCTTTAGAAACAATCTATTTCTTGTCCCACAATGCTAGAAATAGTTTTGGGTATTTTTGATACTCTATTCTGACGAACATTTCTGACTTCTCAACTGAGAGGTCAATTCAACAACATCACAAGTAAAAAAAGTGAATGTTACATGTTAAAAGCAGTTGGGATCTTGTTAATGTACCAATGGATAAGTAGCCTCATATTAAGCTCATCTATACAATGAATTTGTACTTTTAGGAATAATATGCAGTAGACTGGAAACATTCAAATCTGGACTGGATTTCCTGAAATTTATACAGATCCATTATTCTTTTTCTTTTTCTTGTTATAGCCACAAATTTGGCATAGCACCTGTCATGAACATGAAGAGGACTGTTGTTATTAAATGTCATTCTGTAAATAATTACACCATTCATATAGTAAAAAATCCCTATACCAAACTGTACATTGTTGATTTAAATTAATATTTACAATATTTACACTGAACACTAGGACTTGCAAAGTCATCTGCAATTATTTGCCCTTTTCGGAAGCCCACCTCTCCTAACCCCAGCTCCCGGGTGAAAAATGGTGTGTCCGCAAAGTCAGACAATGATACTCTAGGACCTCTGCCATGTAGGTCTCGTAAACCTTTTATGAGCAGTAAAAATATTTTACCTTTGCAGACTGATAGAAGTGGACAGAGGAGCCACTTCTATCAGTTCTATCCCGTTTTCAGCTAAAGTCCTGAAAACGGGACTTTAGCTGGCCACATGCTAGACAGTTCCTTGTCTTCTGCTTATCTTTCTGCAGCTCCTGCTGTTGTACAATCTCCTGCTTAAAGTTCTTCTCTATCGTAATCACAGAGAAAACATGGAAACAGCGCCCCCAAAATCCCGCTGGTGGTCAAACAGTGCATTACATCCGGAGTGTTAAGAACTACCATAGAGAATGAATGGGAAAAGTTAAGAGTTAAAGTTAAATATTTTTCGCCGCATGCATGCGCGACGTCCCCGGTTCGAAACGGGCAAACAGATGTTAATTTTCTTTCTTTCATATTTTACATATACTCTTTTTCCTTCAGAAAATACACAACCAAATCTATTTCTTTTCTCGTGGCAACTCTTTATGTTATAGGGACAGTTGTCGTTAGGTTTAACTGTCATATTTACACTTGTCATTGTGATATTTGTGGCAAAATTTAAGATTTTTATATACCAAAATTAGCTTGTATGATCCTGGTTGAAGTTTAAGTGTTTGAAGGATTACTTTAAGGATGATTTTAAAGCAGTTCTCTGTTGCAGCCTCATTACATTTGTTGAGTGCAGGCGTAGGCAACTCCAGGCCTCAAGAGCTGATCTCCTGCAACTTTTAGAAGTCTCCCTTGTCCAACACAGCTGAATCAAATCGCTCAATCACCTCCTAAATGCAGTCAAGTTCTCCAGAGTTCTGCTAATGACCTCATTATTTGACTCAGGTGTGTTGAAGTAGAGACACATCTAAAAGTTGCAGGAGACCGGCTCTCGAGGCCTGGAGTTGCCTACCCCTGTCCTAGTGGATATCGATGCGGAGTGTCCACTAGATGGCGCCAAATTCTCATCTTTTACACCATTGACAACACAGCAAAGATCCAAATGACTTAAAATTTAGTCAGATATGGAAAGATTTTATATAGTTAGTCTTGTGTTCTCTTTGTAAGAGTATCCTAAAAAACTATTTTTATTTGCAGAGACAGTTGGTAAAACTAGAACTTGTGAAACTTTTGTGATAACAAAACGTTTTCAGCTGCACAAGTCAGTAAAAAAGAAAATTTTCTTTTTTAAAAAATGATGCCATTTAGTTGCACATTCCTTTGGATTGCTGAATACTACTTATGATACCTGCATGTGTTGTATTTTTTTCCTTGCTCTTCAGTATGCTTGATTGATTGATTTATTTATTTGCATATTTCCATCCTTTTATTGTTAGGTTAATCTACATGCTTGTTTGCCTGTCACTTTGTTGTTGTTGCACCAGCATTTCCTCACAGTAAGATATGATAGCATTGTTCTATTTTTTCCACTCTATCATTTAGCAGTTGCCTAAATCCTTCCATTTATTCCTAAAAAGAACAACAAAATCCCTCTTCTTTGGAGGCAGGAAAATCTGTTGTTCCGTTTTTATCTGGGATATTCCCCAAAGGAAAGACAATAACTTGTTGATATTGTAAGTCAAGTCAGTAACTTGATATTGATTGGATGATTTTGAATGCAACTTCATCTAAATAACTTGCAACTATTGTTGCAAACTTTGGTTCCATTGCATTTGGATAAGAACCAAGATAACCTTATTCCAAATCCATCAAAGCAGACTCAGTTTATAGTTAACGTTTCTAAATTAAATCTACTTTACTGATACATTACTGTATCAATCAATCAATCAATCAAATTTTATTTGTATAGGACATTTCAGCAGCAAGGCATTTCAAAGTGCTTTACATCATAAACACAAAACACAAAGTCATGCAACATAGAATAAACAATACATTGATCCATATTACGTTTCAAATAAAACTCTAAACTGGTGTGTTTTAGTTGAGATTTAAAGGAAGTCAGGGTTTCTGCTGTTTTACACTTTTCTGGAAGTTTGTTCCAGATTTGTGGTCCATAGATGCTGAAAGCTGCTTCTCCTCTTTTGGTTCTGGTTCTGGGGATGCAGAGCAGAACCAGAACCAGAACCTGAGAGTCTGGCAGGTTGATACAACAACAGCAGATCTTTAATGTATTGTGGTGATAAACCGTTCAGTGATTTATAAACTAACAACAGTATTTTAAAGTCTATTGTTTGAGCTGCAGGGAGCCAGTGGAGGGACTTTAAACTGGTGTTATGTCTCTAACTTCCTGGTTCCAGTGAGAACATGAGCAGCAGCTTCTGGATCAGCTGCAGCTGGAGGATTGATTTGTTGGACAGGCCTGTGAAGACGCTGTTACAATAATCAATGCGACTAAAGATAAACACATGAATGAGTTTCTCTAGATCTGGCTGAGACATCAGTCCTCTAATCCTGGAGATGTTCTTCAGGTGATAGAAGGCCGACTTTGTTACTGACTTTATGTGACTCTGGAGGTTCAGGTCAGAGGTCATCACTAGTCCCAGGTTTGATGATCGCTAGTTTTTAGTTGTAGTAACTGAAGCTGAGCATTGACTCTTGATCTATAACTCTAGATCTATGACTCTAGATCTATAACTCTAGATCTATAACTCTAGATCTATAGCTCTAGATCTATAGCTCTAGATCGTTCCTCTTTAGGTCCAAAAATAATGACTTCAGTTTTGTTTTTGTTCAGTTGGAGAAAGTTTTGTCTCATCCACACATTTATCTGTTCGAAGCATTTATTCAGTGATTGGATGGGGTCAAAGGTCACCTGGTGACATCGTAATGTAGAGCTGAGTATCATCCGCATAGTTATGGTAGCTAATATTATTTCCTGTTATAACCTGAGCTAGTGGGAGAATATAAATATTGAATAAGAGGGGTCCTAGGACTGAACCTTGGGGTACCCCACATGTGACCTTTGACCTCTTTGATGAGAAGTTTCCAATTGAAACAAAGAAATCCCTGTTCTTTATGTAAGAGTCAAACCAGTTGATCACTGAACCGGAGAGTCCGACCCAACTCTCCAGTCCATTCAGTAATATGTCAAAAGCTGCACTGAGGTCCAACAGAACCAGAACCAACACTGTGGTTCTCCCACAGTCCGTATTTATATGGATATCATTGAATACTTTGACTAGGCCAGTCTCCGTGCTGTGGTAACCATGGAAACCAGATTGGAAAGAGTCAAAGCAGTTGGTCATCATGAGGAAACTATTTAATTGTTTACACAGTTTTTTCAATAACTTTGCTGATGAATGGGAGGTCAGAGGTCAGAGGTCAGAGGTCGGCCTGTAATTCTGCAGTAGTGATTTGTCCAGATTGTTCTTTTTTAGCAGTGGTTTGATAACTGCTGTTTTTAAAGCCTGGGGGAAAACGCCTGATGTGAGTGATGAGTTACTATTTGGATCAGAGCAGCAGCAACAACAGGCAGGACTTTCTGAAAGAAATGTTCTAGAGTTATAGATCTAGAACATCCAGACAGCAGGAGCTTGAACTTAATTGACTTATAATTTCTTCTAGGGTTTTATAATTAAGTGGTTGAAAGTGGGTCATTTTTCCTGTATTAGTTTTGTTTGGGTTCAGCAGTGGTTCTGGCTCCAGAGTTGATTTGCAGATGAATCCTCTGAGGTTTTGAATTTTCTCTGAAAAGAAGCTGGAAAACTTGTTGCAGGCAGCATTAGATTGAGTTCAGGTGGTAACGTCATAGGAGGGTTTGTGATTCTGTCAACTGTTGCAAATAAAGCTCCAGCATCGTTAATGTTTTTGTTTATGACATCTGCAAAGAAAGCCTCCCTTGCATGTTCTAGTGTTGAGTGATAGTTACGTAGTCTTTCTTTATAGATGTCATGATGAATGTGAAGTTGAGTTTTACGCCATTTTTTTTGTGACAGTAGCTGTTTGTCCAAGTGGGTCAAAGAATAAAGAGCCTTCAAAGATAACAGCAAAGTGATCCGACAGGGCGACATCAGTTACAGAGACATTGGAAATATTCTCACCCTTACTGATAACCAGGTCCAGTGTGTGACCTTGATTGTGTGTTGCTTGTTTGACATGTTGTGTTAAACCAAAATTCTCTAAAATATTAAAAGCTGTTTTGCTCCTCTGTCTTGGGGTTTGTCCACATGAATGTTGAAATCACCAACAATTATTAAACAATCATAATCAATGCATATGATCGATAGAAGATCATTCAAGTCAGTAAAGAAATTTTCCACGTATGTTGGAGTTTTGTATAAAGTTCGTTTGTAGCCTTTAACCTGAATTCCAAGATACTCAGAAGAACTGAAATGACCCAAAGACATTTTACTACAGTTTATGTTTTTCTGAAATATTGAAGCCACGCCTCCTCCTTTTTCATGTTTTATATTCTCACTTAAAAATTTGTAGTTAGGAGGCGTATGATTGGTTCATTATTGTCTTTCAACCATGTTTCTGTCAGAAACATAACGTGAATATTATACTCAGTGATGAAACATTAATTAATAGAACTTTAGCAATAGAACCAGCACTGTGAGATTTATAAGAGCTACTTCAAGTGACTTGGAGGCAAAAAGATTTTCAGTCTTAGGTTTGAATTTGGACCGCTGTATTTCATATTTCTGGGGTTTTTTTATTTTCTTGCAGTGATCCGGACCACGGGTTCTGCAGAACCCGGGGGCCAGACACATTCTGGAGGAGGACGGGTGTAAAGATAATATCTGGTCCCCGGCCTCAGAGCTCAGAAACACAGAGTGATGGATCCTCTGGGAAGTCAGGTGGCTTAAATGAAGTGAGGTCTGCTATCTGAGCGCTGAGGAGAGACGTGCCGAGGAGAACCTGTTGATTCATTCCATCTGTAAATTTAAGAAACTCTGGTCTGGAAGACATTTCTTCATTGGTATCTATTGAATCCTGTGAATGATTGGAGGAGCAGAGAGGGACGGGGGAAGCAGGGAGGGAAGCAGTCGCTCCGTCTCCAGTCCGTTTATCAGCTTGTTCTGGAATATCGTGCTCCTGATCCGGGGAGCGTTGCATCCTAGTCAGACATCCTTGAGCCTGTTCTTCTGAAGCGGTGATCCTGTTGCTGTCCTTGTTGATCAAATAGAAAAGGTTTGCAGTGAGTAGCTTTATCCCATGTTTATTAAGATTGCGTCCTCCTCTTCCAAAAAGGTGAAAGTGCTGCCAATAGATCCAGAGGTTATTGATCTATTTAATCAATAATCAGCTTTTAATCAGCCATTTGTTGATCCTGAGCCTGGAGTGTTTTTCGTCTCTCCATTGAGGTGATGAAATTGGACCACTGAGAAATAACATCATTTTTCATTTTCCCATAGTGTCCAGAAGAATGTTAAAGTCCTTTTTCAGAATCT
>VMRN01000134.1:765468-779220 GCA_010277015.1 Poeciliopsis turrubarensis | reverse complement strand
TCCAGCTGTTTGATCTTCATTTCTATAGACTGAAGTCGTTGTAAAATGCTGCTCATGTCCCTGGGGTCAGCCAGAGGCATTTTGCCCTGGTTTAACTTGGAGGTAAAGAAAAGTAGGTAAAAATAAAAGTAAGAAAATCCCCCAGTCCTTAGGTTTGGAGTAATCCAGTTAAGATGTCAGTAATGTAAATATAACTATAAAAGCTGTTGCTTTAAAAATAATTCTCAGGCAGAGTTATCAGGAAGGACGAGAGAGAGCAGGATGAGCTGTTCCTCCTTCTGCAGTCAGCAGCAAACCTGAAAAACTGAGGTGTCTGGTTTGAGACAATAAAACATTTTCTGAAACATTTTTTGAAAACATGGATTTTTACATTCCAGGCTTACAAATTAAGCATAGCAATTAATCGTGATTAATCACAACACTAGAGTGTTAGGGTTAGGCTGTTAATCGAATTTTTAATCGATTAACAGCACTAATGATTATTCTTCGAAAGAACTCAGAAGGAAAACATTCATAGCTTCTGTCAGATTGCCCCAGGGCAGCTGTGGCTTCTCTCCAGTAGCTTGCCACCATCAACGTGTGAGTGTGTGAGTGTGTGAGTGTGTGAGTGAATGGCCCTGTGGGGTTCTCTGGACTTGATAAGGCGCCACACAAGTACAAAGCCATTATCAGCAAATTATCATAGAAACTGCTACTTTTTAACTTAGAACTCCTCTTTGTTTTTTATTCCAGCTTGATAGGCTGGTCAAATATTGAATAGGGAACACCTGTTTGATGACTGATGCTCAATATGAAGAGAAAACAAACAGATCCATCTTTACAGAAAGATAAAGGAAAAAGTTAAAACAGGAGTGGAATCAGAGGTTGCAGTTCATGTATTAAAGCAATCATCAGGATTCTGTCTGCAAATTCATTTGACATCTGAGGGCTGAAATCTGAATTTCCATGAGTTTCCAATGCTGATAAAGATGGAGCAGAACAATGCTTTGGAGTCTGCAGGCTTTTTAACAACATGAATGGACTGCAGTGACAGACATTGGTCCCACCGGATTACATCACAGTAGTGATGGGTCCGTCAACACTGACGCGACGGCGCATGCGTCAAGCCCATAGGCCAGAGGTCGGGAACCTTTTTAACTCAGAGCCATGAAAGCAAAATATTTGTAAATTTATTTCAGTAGGAGCCATATAATATATTTTAAGACTGAATTTAACTAAATGTGAGTATAATAAGCCTTTGAATTTATTCTTTTAAATAATGTTGTTATATTACTCACCATTAAAGCGACTTCTGGTGCTGCATGGATTTACTGATGGCTTTGTAGTCTGGTTGGTACTTGGTAAGGCTAAGCTTCATGCAAGCATTGAGGCTTTCATCTGTTAAACGTGATCGTAGGTTGGACTTGATGTGAGAATGACCGCTCACAAGCATACGTAGATCCAAACCCAGTCAGTACAGCAATACTCACTGCAGTGTGTGGGATGTGACAGGAAGTACGTTCCAAGTTTTGAGAATCAGCTGGTCTTCGGGTTGAAGTTTTTTCATTTCTGCCCACATGTGCTTGCTCACCAACTCCGCTTTCTGTCGTGCAATTCTTTCCAAATCTTCATTCAGTGACCTGAACTTATTCACCCACATGTCTGAGGCCTTCAAGTCAGTGATTCTGTTTCAAAATCTCTGATGGAGACACCAGGAATGTGATTCAGGTCGGCTGTGTTCAGTGAACACTCGTTTGGATGGGTGATGAACTTGAACAGATGAGTGTGCTCACGAGATTCTCCAAAGCGTGCTGGATATGAAGCCAGCTAGTACTAGTACTAGTACAAGTAAAACAATTTTTAATCCATCCAAATGTAATATTTTATGTTTTATCTGCGAGCCAGATACAATCATCAAAAGAGCCACACCTGGCTCGCGAGCCACACGTTCCCGACCCCTGCCATAGGGGAAACCCCGTGTCGATGCACGTATTGCTTTCAGCAAGCCTCGTGACCGATATAAGAACTGTTTGGAAATAACACTGGCGCCCCAAACTGTGTCTATAAGGATGTCAACGTAATGCATTTCCCAAAAGAATTTCTGGTCTTTTACAGCACAGCGTCAATTACAGAGCCTCAAGGCAAATGAAAGGTTTTGTAGTTTGGGATCATTTTGATCTTACATCAGAAAATAAGGTGTTGGTTCTCACTTCATTGTTGTTTCATCTGGTTCTTTTCAATTTCTACTTGATCTATCTGAATCCAAATTCAGCTGAAATTCTCTTAGTTTACATTCATATTATGTTCTGCATGTTAAGTGTTGACAGAACCGTCTTATCTAAATAAATCCAGCTCCTCAATGCTGAGGCATCATAGGCGTCAGAATGAATCCCAGATACACCTGGAAAAACTCAGCAATTCTACAAATTTTCAAATGTTCATTTTTATAAATAATTTCATATAAATGTATTGTTTTCTTAATTTTTTTCTACAGCAGGAGAAAAAAATTAAGAAGTTATGTCAAAAAAGCATTAACAGACTAAATTTCAAAATGTTGGAAAAATATTTTGAATATATATTTTTATTTTTAATGAAAATTTGTGAAAAAAAAACAGCCAACAAGCACCCTAATTCCAAACAAGTTCACTTAAATTTTCATCACTTGGTACATGTTCACATTATTTATTGACTGTATCTAATAACGTCAAATATATTTTGAATTAACCAAAGATATGACATAATACAATATATAATATACAATAAAATACAATAACTTAAATCTTATTGTATAGACTATCATCAAATCAGTCTGTCAACTACGTTGCCTGCAGGGATTTCTAATGTCCAGCAGGTGTCAGTATTCGGTGACACAGTATTGACACAGTATTGACACAGTATCAATACAGTTTTGCTATGGGTCGAAATGCTTCATGACTCCTCATTTACCCATCACTATGTCACAGCACTGCTGTGAGTCTGAACAGATTATGATTCAGGGGTAAAATCAGTGGGAATTATGTATATATATCAGTGTGCTTGTGTGTGTAGGAGAGCAGCTGGAGAGGTGATGAGTGTGTGTGTCCATATGTCAATGCAGATGAGACACTTGGAGGGGGCCAAGGGGTTGAAGTGTGGCTCCGCCGGGGGAGCTGATTATTGGCTGTGGCAGTTTGTGCTGTAACTTACACACATGCAGCAGTGTGTTGTCACAAAGGTGAGTCATGTCATGTCAGGTTAAATCTGGGTCAATCATACCTCTGTTTTTTTCTACTAGAGCACGCACTCACCTGCTTATCACTGCAACGCTGCAAACAATCATGTTGCAGCAGTGTGGCATTGAATCCTGTTTCTCCCTTTGGAAAAAAAATACATGTGAGACTTAGATGGTACAACACAACAGTAGCTTTTTATTTGACTACTTTATGTGGAGTAAAATGCAGTTAAGTTCTGCTTAGGGGTGGTTTATTAGATCAAATTTTGGCATCACATAACAATAAAGCCAAACAATACCTGCACCTGCAATTTCTATGAAAATGTTCTGTTAATAGAAGAAGTAACTAATCCAAACACTTACTTCAGATAGAAGTAAATCCAGTAAATCTGTTTGCATAAGAACAAAAAATGCTTTCTACCTCTGTGAAGTTAAAGATGATCAATATTGTCTTCGGGTTATTCAGTATCACTTTGCCAATTAAATGTTTTCTTCGTATTGTTCAGCTTCAATGAAGAATGTAGATGAAATGTATCTCTACAATAAATTTCTTTGCTTTAGTCATAAATGCTTCATGTCTGCTTTTTGAAATCCAGTTAAGTTTTTCTGGTAGAAACTCTCATTGTGGCAAAACACAATCTGCTGACATCAAGGCAGGTGAGAGTACAGCATGTGATTTCAGTTTATCTGATTTAATTATTAATTACCTAAGTTTTAATCAATATTTTTTCTCTCATATGAAATATATTTGATCCATTTTTCAAAACAAAACAGAAATATTTTAGGCAATACAGAATTAGATACATATGCACTAGATTTTACATAAACACTGAATGATCTGTTGATTTTTCTAAGGATTTTTTGTGTTTTCATTGAAAATTATTTGGATATTTTGGTGTTCAATTCTCAAATTATGTAGATCAACTCAATGAAAAAACTGTTTAGGTGGAAAAATGAGAAAATACTGCATTTAGAAAAATAAAAACAAAAAAAATGTTAGAGAAATAGAAAGTATTCAATGAAATTCTCAACTTAGTGAATTAAAGGGAGACTTCAGTTTTAGATGCTTGAACTAGAAGGATTTCAGCCTATTTTTTTGAGTTGCCATCATGAGATTGAAATCCTGATTCCATGGTTATGACATGAATACTCCAGCTTCCTCTCACAGTCCAAAAACATTCCTGTCACTTTAACTGGTCTTTCTGAATTGTTTTTCTGTGTTAATTTCAGGATATGCATAGTGGCTTTGTCCTGTTTCTCTGTGTTGTCCTGTGATTTACTAATGACCTGGTCACTTCTGTAGAGAAACAGAAGAAATGCTATTCTGGCCAGCCTTATATTTTTTTGTTTTAACAACAGATTCTCTCTTCTGAAACGAATAGAATCTTCCATTGTTACCTCTGGCTAACCTCACTGCACGGTTTACCAATTTGTACTATAAGTACATTGTGGTACATGATATTTTGTCAGTTATCATACTGTTAATCATTATTTGGTAAACCTTAATAAAATTTGTTTATTTATCATATCAATTACAAACTCTGATGCTCTGTATGCAAGCTGCAAAAATTAAGCGCTTGATGGGGATTATTACTTGTACTATTTTTTTATGTCATGTGAGCATCAACACCTGCTACACTGCAAAAAACAAACAAACTAGTTTCTAGGTCAAATATCTTAGTACACTTGAAATAAGACAAAACTAACATCTCAGCTTGTTTTTTTTTTTGACATTCTTTATTTAAGAATATTAAGAATCCAACATGTATGCATATGTACACTGCTCCAAAAAATAAAGTGAACACTCAAATAACACATCCTAGATCTGAATGAATGAAATATTCTCATTGAATACTTTGTCCTGTACAAAGTTGAATGTGCTGACAACAAAATCACACAAAAATCATCAATGGGAATCAAATTCATTAACCAATGGAGGCCTGGATTTGGAGCCACACACAAAATCCCAGAGAAATAACACTACACGCTGATCCAACTTTAATGTAATGTCCTTAAAACAAGTCAAAATGAGGCTCAGTATTGTGTGTGGCCTCCACGTGCCTGAATGACCTCCCTGCAACGCCTGGGCATGCTCCTGATGAGGATGGTCTCCTGAGGGATCTCCTCCCAGACCTGGACTAAAGCGTCCGCCAACTCCTGGACAGTCTGTGGTGCAACGTGACGTTGGTGGATGGAGCGAGACATGATGTCCCAGATGTGCTCAATCGGATTCAGGTCTGGGGAACGGGCTGGCCAGTCCATAGCTTCAATGCCTTCATCTTGCAGGAACTGCTAACACACTCCAGCCACATGAGGTCCAGCATTGTGCTGCATTAGGAGGAACCCAGGGACAACCGCACCAGCATATGGTCTCACAAGGGGTCTGAGGATCTCATCTCGGTACCTAATGGCAGTCAGGCTGCCTCTGGTGAGCACATGGAGGGCTGTGCGGCCCTCCAAAGAAATGCCACGCCACACCATTACTGACCCACTGTCAAACCGGTCATGCTGAAGGATGTTGCAGGCAGCAGACCGCTCTCCACGGCGTCTCCAGACTCTGTCACGTCTGTCACTGTGCTCAGTGTGAACCTGCTTTCATCTGTGAAGAGCACAAGGCGCCAGTGGCGACTTTGCCAATCCCGGTGTTCTCTGGCAAATGCCAAGCGTCCTGCACGGTGTTGGGCTGTGAGCACAACCCCCATCTGTGGACGTCGGGCTCTCATACCCTCCTCATGGAGTCGGTTCCTAACCGTTTGTGCAGACACATGCACATTTGTGGCCTGCTGGAGGTCATTTTGCAGGGCTCTGGCAGTGCTCCTCCTGTTCCTTCTTGCACAAAGGCGGAGGTAGCGGTCCTGCTGCTGGGTTGTTGCCCTCCTACGGCCTCCCCCACGTCTCCTGGTGTACTGGCCTGTCTCCTGGTAGCGCCTCCAGCCTCTGGACACTACGCTGACAGACACAGCAAACCTTCTTGCCACAGTTCGCATTGATGTGCCATCCTGGATGAGCTGCACTACCTGAGCCACTTGTGTGTGTTGTAGAGTCCGTCTCCTGCTACCACGAGTGTGAAAGCACCACCAACATTCAAAACTGACCAAAACATCAGCCAGACAGCATAGGTACTGAGAAGTGGTCTGTGGTCCCCACCTGCAGAACCACTCCTTTATTGATCTCGGCCTTTTGGCTAAGACAGCGATCGCCTCCTTTGGGTGGTGATAGCGATAGTCATTGAATTGTTGTTTTTACTGATTTTAGCAAACTAGAGAAACTCCCCGGTAGTTTTAGAACAGGGATTGTAACGCTTTTATATAAAGATAAAGACCAAACCGATCTTAAAAACTGGAGGCCCATCACCCTTTTAAATGTAGACTGTAAACTTTTTGTAAGGTTTTAGCAGCCAGGATGCGCAGAGTGTTGGGGGATCTAATCCACCCGGATCAAGCCTGCGCCGTGCCGGGGAGGAAGATCACGGACAGCCTGGTACTGATCCAAGACACCATCTGTTTTGCGAGAGAGAGAAACATTCGGCTGATAGTCCTGTTAGGCAGAAAAACACAAATCTGGAATAAACTTCAAGAAAATTGCAAAACAGCCGAAACACTGAGTTTCTTTAAATCTATACTAAATACCCAGCTGTTTAGAGTTGCTTTTGGAACTTAATTAGTGAAACATTAATTCATAATTTGATATGTAATGATTTCAAAATTTAATGTTGTTGACTTTGTGTTGTGTAGCTTTGTATATTTTTGTGTTTTTATGATGTAAAGCACTTTGAAATGCCTTGCTGCTGAAATGTGCTAATTAAATAATATTTGATTTGATTTGATGTAAGGTAACTGGTATACAAAATAAATCTACATCACACTGTGAAAGTCTTTTGCCAACCTGAACTGATGTGTCATTTAAAATATTTTATTTCATTTTTCTTTTTTGATAAAGTCCAGCAATGCAGAATTCAGACACAGCAGATGGGTTTTTGCAGCTAGACCGTCAGAGATTGCGTCAGACAAACCTTCACAGGCTGCAGCTCTGATATCGGCAATAATATGGCAGGAATTTGTTGATCAGCAGTGTGTGTCAAGCAGTGGCTTGTCAGGAGGTCAGCATCAGCAGACAATCAGAAGATTTCACAGAGGAAAAAATACATGCAAAAATAACATGTTCTCCATCTGAAGGTACAGCTCATTAAATGTTCTTCTCTGTCCCTGGGCTACTAGTTACTGTGGTTATGGGTCGATGGATGATGTTTTTCATGCTGTGATCTTAGCTCATTGGCCTTTTTGCAATCACTGAGCACTGAGCTGCAGGCGAAACAAAACTAAAGAAACAAGATCTTTCATCTAGGATGCTCAAGCCAACAAGATTTTGTGTCTTACACCCAGATGAGATGGACTTTGAGTTCAGAAGAAGACCCTGAGTTAAAAAAAGGGAAAGAGCTCATTTTCTCCTCATCATATCAGCTGTTTGTTTTGACTCTATAGCATTAAACTCCAATGAAACATTTTGCTTAAAAGTTTGCATTGAACACTGAAAAAGATGTCATATATATATAACAGTAACTGTGATTTACTCCTTTTCTCTCAAACAAAAACGAAAAAATTTAATATAAGGAGTTAAGAATGACTGATAAAGTATCGAGTTTATGGGAAAGAGTCCTATTTCATATGGAAATATTTCAGCCATTAGCCCCTGGGATTATGTCACACCTCATAATCTCTCAACTCAAATTGAGGAGGATTTATCACGTTGCTCTCCTTCTACACTGAGACTTTTTCTATCCCTTGTCTCTTTATTTTCCTTCCACCACAGCTTCAACTTTAGATCCTTACCCATCAACATTGGAACCCAAAAGTCATTATTTTTGTCAAACATCTTTTTTTGACTGAAGATGAATAACATAAAACAAGTTAAACACGCCGCAGATAGGTGGCAACTTGCTCTTTTGTTTCTGAATTTTCACAATTTTGCCTTTTTCATAATTTCTTTCTTCTAATGTTCTCATGCCTTGTCTACTCTACAGTTTACTCTGAGAGGCAACCTAGACCAAAATTTATAATTGAGTTTCCTTATTCTCTCATAAAAACACAACCAAACCCTCTCACACACACATATGACTGTTGATTCAAATATAAAATCAATTAAAATATTTTATTATAAATTTTCTAAATTGAATTTTCTCAATGTACCTTTTTAGGTAGTTTTTCTTTTCCCTGAGGAAAAAGTGTTTACATAAAACAGTTGTGAAATGATGAGAAGTGTTTCAAAATGGAAGTTGAAGAAACTTTTCTAACACTTTGGAAAAGTTTTGCCTCTTTATTTTTAAAACCTTTCTTGATGTATTTTGGATTTTGATTGCAGAATCACCTTGTGCCAGATCCTACTGAAGTTGTTTTTATCAAACACAATTTAAATAGTAGAAACATGTTTGTCAAGAAAAAAAGATCAATAATATTGATGATGTTTTATAGCCATATATTGTCCATATCAGATTCATATGGAAAATATAAAAAGGCAATTATAATGTTGCCTTTTCAATGGCTGCTTCAGCTGCCCAGCAGTTTCATTACTGCTTGTAATGAGGTAGGATAAACTACAAAAACCAAAGAGAAAGTGGCCAAAAGTGTCATTTTTTCATTTAAATATGATCAAATGAAACATGTTTGGCCCCCTGCCATGAGGGACTGAACTACAGAAGGCTGATATAAAAACTGTTAATCCCACAATGCTTTGCATTAATCCTCTTTAGGTTTCTATTCATTCGATTTCCCCTCATTTTAAAAGATCCGCTAGCAGTGCCCGCTCTGGTGTCTTAAATATTTTCAACATTTAAGAAAATATTTTTTAATGTTTTCTTCAACATTCACTGGGTTCAAATCCCAGAACCAACAGCCTTTCTCCTGCCTGTGCATGCTTGGGTTCTTTAGGGTTCTTCCCACAGTCCAAAAACATGACCATTGGGTTAACTGGTTTCTTTAAATTGGAACCCTGCAAGTATAAGTGAATACAGATAACAGATATTAGTTCACAACCGAGGTCAGTCAAGGATGTAAGCGTAAACGTACATCCTCTGGTTTCCTCCTGGAGTACAATCACATGACTGGAACATTTCCAGATGTTAGGTCTTCTCCTAACCTCTGGTTTTACTGACTGCTTCATAATTCAAACAGAAAAACAAGATGTGTTTTCCTTGAGTCTAAGATCAAAATCCAGCTGGTTATTTTTTAAACTTGTTTTTTAATTCAAACTCTTGATAAGATACAGACTTTAGTTTTTTAAAGCATAAGATTGTGCTTGTTATCAACACATTGAACTCTTGTTATTAAATAAACAACAACTGTTAAACTCAAGAAAAAAGCTGAAGCAGGAAATTGCTAAAATATGGATTTAAGGCTGACAAATGTGTGTGTTTACAATATATTCCAAGTCTGTTGTGTTGGGTGGTAAAGAGCTCAGTGTGCATGAAACAGCTGGACAGCCCTGATGCCAATACACACACATAAACATGCACAGAAAGAAAGGTCTTAGTGTAGTTATATTGTAAGGTGATCTTACATTCAGTCGGGGTTTTTCTGTTCATTCTTCTTTTATGTTGCAGAAAAACAATCATTAAAGTGTGAACATCTGCTGAAATTGTTGCACTTCTGGTGTGCTACCACCACATTGTTAAAGGTGACAAGCTTAATATAAAGTCATGACAATTACCCAGGAGGGACTCAGAGTAGAGCCGCTGCTCGTCCACATGGAGAGGAGCCAGTTGAGGCTCGGGCATCTGGTCAGGATGCCTCCTGGTCGCCTCCCTGGTGAGGTGTTTTGGGCACGTCCCACTGAGAGGAGGCCCCAGGGAAGACCCAGGACACGCTGGAGGGACAATGTCTCCCTGCTGGCCTGGGAACTCTTTGGGATTCCCCCAGAGGACCCGGAACTAGTGGCTGGGGAGAGGGAAGTCTGGGCCTCCCTTCTGAAGCTGTTACCCCCACAACCCGGCCTGGATAAGCGGCAGATGATGGATGGATGGATGGATGGACAGACGGACAATTCCCTGAATTTTATCAGTTGTAGTTTACAGACTGACAGATAAATTGTTAAAGGGTTTTTCATCCTTTTCAAAGCTACATTGAGACTAGAGACTGTACTGTAAAGCGAAGATCTGGACCTGTATGATGCAATTCTGTGAGCATAGAAAAAATGTTTGGCAAGTACACAGAGATTTTACACAGGAATAATTGGAGTTTAAAAACTTCCCCTATTGTTTTGAAACTACAGTTGTGTGTCATAGTGACAGAGCAGAAGAGCTTAGATGTTATAAATATAAAGGAAAAACCCATCCTCTTGTTACAAGTTATTTTACAGGTCAACTTTCACTTATTGTCTGCAATTTAACTAAAAGCAAATAAAATACGAATAGATTAGAATTTGTTGAAAAATAGCACTTAATCTATTAATTATTTTTACCTGATTTTTTGAAATAGTTATATCTTTGTTGTTTATCATTCATATCCAGCTGGAATAGAAAACTAAATTATTTTCAGTTTTCACAATTTTAACTGTACTTTGTGTCTCAAATCTTCCATGCCTACATGTTCTTCTTGCATTATGAATGCACTTTGAACAGACCTACTTGTGTTTCTAAGGGTAATATGGAGCTGCCTGCTGTGCAGATATTAATGATTAAAAAATAGTCATAAGATATTAAAACGTTCCTTGTAAATAGATAGAAAGTAGTTGAAAGATGGTTTCAAATATAGCCATTTTCTTAGATCTTGACTGTTTCACAAGTACCATGAATAAAGGAGGAATATGTCAAAATATTTTTTTAGCTTCATTTTATGCTATAGTGTTATTCCCTCATCCAAAGCAAACCCAGAGTGTTGTTTGACTCAGTCATGCATCTTTGAATGAATCCATGGCAGCTATTTGGGGAAGCCAAAGCCCCACCTTGGATCTTCAGCCCAGCTGAGCTTCCCTTCCCCTGTCTCTCCTGTACAGCTTCTTCAGACTTGCAGTAGCAGCAATAACAAACATCTGGTGGAACTGCAACTCTGCTGAGCCTATCAGCAGACTCTGCTCTCTGGCTTCTCAGACTGATGCTTGAATGGCTGTAAGTGGCATAGTTGTGATGAGGTGCTGAAGACAAAGTGTCAGAAAGGGTAGCAGCTTCTTAAGAAGACAGAAGCCAATTTGTTGGGGTCAGATACAGTTATGATGCCAAGTCAGATGTCTTTCAAGTTATTTTTATATAAACAGCATTTTCATAACAACTGAATCGTTATGAAAATCGTTACTTGATTGTGTTATGACATGGTCCCATTTAGTTATACATACTAGAAATTCTTACCCCCTTTTAAATACTGAGAACTTAGTTGCATGTTTGACATCAAACTTTCAGCTTTCACTTGTTACATCTTTCACAGTGTTAAAGCTCAAATTAGGTTTAAAGCAATTTCTAACAAAGATTTAATTTTATCTTTGTATCAAGTGACATGTTATAGCGAAAGCCATGATGCTGTACATGTGAAAGTAAATCTGTTGGGCTTCTCCTTGGCATCCTGACAATGATAATGATGAGTGCTACACTGCCGAAAAGGGGCACATAAAAAAATATATAGCATTGTGATATATGTAGCTATCTGTTGTTTCAAAAAGACTTCCCCTATCTAGACCTCATGCTGCAGTGAAAGTTTTACTGAAATATCCAACCAATAACTAATTTTTATGAGAATGCTCTGTGACAGACTGAGTATGCATGTGAGTTAACCTCCCTGAAACACACCTAAAGAGAAGATGATGTTGAATAAAAGAGACACGAAAATAACACTTTTCTATAAATAGATATGAGCATTATTGGAACTCATTCTACATACAGATGCACCATTTGCTGTTTCATTTTTTCTGACGGTCTTCTACAGTTGGTATTTCGCCAGGAGCAACAGGCTGAATTAATAGGCAACCTTAATCCACACAGACATGAGCCGGTGCATCTTGTCTTCCAGAGGTTAGCTGAAGGCTAATCAGTAAATCCAAGCTGACTGCCGGCTGACTGTTTGTTGCATCTCTCTGTGGGTGGAGAGATGCAAAGTGGGTCTGACTGATTTGTTGAATATGGCATTCTGTGAAATTATATCTATCATCTGTTCAAAACTAAACATAATGACTAATGTATTTTTCAATTGAATTGAATTTGTTTCACATTTGAAACCATAAATTAAACATTTTTTGAATAATTAAATTTTATACGCCTGCTTTTTTAGCACAAAAAACTGATGTCAGAAAACATTCTATAAAAGCATAAGGCTGCCAGTTCATAAGATACAACATACAGAGTGACACTGATCAGTGAAAAAAAAGAGTGCTACACATTATTCCAGTAGCTTTTGCCAGAGTTTGCACACATTTGGTAAATTGCTTATTATCTGACAAATGGACTTAGTTCCTCATCTTTCATGTTTTTCCAAGAGTCTGTTTAGTTGATTGAAAGGTTTTTGCAGAGCAAAGAATTGACAAATCTAAAAGTTGTACTAATTGTACTAGACCTCGTATTTATGCAAACGCCATTGATTCTCAAGACTGTTCCAATTCAAGGCAAGTACAAAGTATTCAGATGTATTCTTGCTCTGTCAGTTTTCTTGAAGATGCACCATTGCATCCTTCTGCAGACTTGAGACAGCAACATATCCCACAATGTATTGGTCTTACATGAAGATTAATTTGTCACAAAAAGTAGTTTTAAGATGTTTGGATGCGAGAAAGTATATCTTAAAACTTTGTTTAGTGGTCAGTCCATTTAGAATGTTCATATTCTGAAATGAGCTCTGGAGTTTTCGCAGGCTGCTGCAGCCTCAGAAAGCATCTGCAGCCTGTTTTTCCAGGTCAACTGCAGCCTGATCTTGGAAGTCACTCTTGTCATGTTCTGCTCTCTCTTATCTGTTTGTAGTGGCTCAAAGTGATGTATAGACTATTTAAGTTTATATGGTAGATGACTACAAGTAGCAGATTACAAACTGCTACTTATATATTATTTTTCTAAATTGTAATATTTTAGTTATTGGTACTGTTTTAGGGGTATTATTGCCATTGGTATTCCTTTTAATAATCCATAACTATTCACTTCCTAGCAATTTTTGAACATGTAAATCCATTGTAGAAAAAAATTCATACAGTATCCTTTACCCTTTACCTACACAAAGAAAAGTAAAAGTGCTTTACTTTTACACAGAAAAGACATATTTGCAGGGTTAGGGTTAGCATGTAGCATGTGGCATTTATTAATTTGCACTGTTTTACATGAAAGGATGCCGGTCAGACCTGGCAGGCCCAAACGTGTTGTGAGGGTCTGCTGGGAACGTCTGGCGGAGTCCCCCGTGAGACGGAGCTTTAACTCCCATCTCCACCAGAACTTCGAACACGTCCCGGGGGAGGTGGCGGACATTGAGTCTGAGTGGACCATGTTCCGTGCCTCCATTGTTGAGGCGGCTTATCAGAGCTGTGGCCTCAAGGTTGTCGGTGCCTGTCGTGGCAGCAACCCTCGAACTCCTTGGTGGACACCTTCGGTGAGGGATGCTGTC
>VMRN01000134.1:744920-758054 GCA_010277015.1 Poeciliopsis turrubarensis | reverse complement strand
ATAGATAGATAGATAGATAGATAGATAGATAGATAGATAGATAGATATCATGTTGTGACTTTGTTGTCTTTGGTTAGGTGAACAAAATCCTGCCTAAGTTCAGTTGACTGTTCGTGATCAGCATCACTCTGATCTGATGGATGTTCAGTGTAACACGGAGCAGAAAGCTAACGCTGTTGTTAGCTTTAGATTCTGACCTTTTTGTTTTTGTTTTATGAATTTTGAGCATGGATTTGAAAGAGGTCAGAGCAACAAATATCCTGTTCTTTGACTCTTCTGCTATAATTTCTGCTAAAGCACCCAGGAGTCAGTGTTTTTGGTTTCTGGTGCAGGAACAGGGAAGGGTCACAGTTTGGGGTGGAGGCAAATCGCTTTCAGCCCCTCTGTCAACTTTTAAAGATATTAATTATTTTTTCCTTCATGCTGTGGAGATACCTGATAAAGAATTACATTTTCCAGAAAAAACATGCCTCAGGTTGGACATTTTATCCTGGAAAATAACTTTTTTCTGCTGCATGATAAAGATAATCTGAAATTCATCGTTACTTAAATATTCATTTCCATCCTCCATCCTCCATCTCTTTCAAAGCATAACAATTATCTTGAGGCACTTTACACAATTTCTTTAAAGAAAGTACTTTATATGCTGGTAATTATCATTTCTTTCTCATTATTTTTCATGATAACTATACTCCCAAACCAGTTTCGGGGGGGTGATGATGGCTTTTATGGCTGATTGCAACTGCTTTCAGACAGCTTTAATAACTAAACCTGTAAATCAATGAGATGAGACAACTATCTCTAGTAATCAGTTTATGTTTAGAAAGGCTTTTTAAAATTCTAATTAAGAAACCTTCCTCTCTAGTGGTTGTTTTTAAATTGAGCATTTCCATTGGACTCGCAGGAGCTCCTAAAGTGTAGGCTTTTATTAACACTCCCTTCAGTGGCTTTTTAGGCTACCAAAACCTGCAAAGCCTAGCTTATTTACACTTCAGCTGTATTGACTGAATAAAAAATTCATCTCAGTTTAATTTAAAATAAAGTGTTTACAGTCTTTTTTGAACTGACAAAGAGGTACAAAGCAATAATATAACAATAATTTGGGTGGTGGAAAACTAATACCACACATTATTCTGAACTCTATGGTAGTGGCAGCATAATGCTGAGAATTGAGAATGCATGGAAAGACCTGAAAATGTGTGTTCATGACTGAAATCATTTTGTTGAGAGGAGTTGATAAAAATTGCATTCTTAGACGTTGAAGGCTTGAAGAAATAAACAACAAAAGAGTAGCAGGTATAGTGGTAGTGATAAATATTTTTTGCTAATCATTGACCTTGGGGGAGAGGGTCACATAGTCAAATTTTTATTAAAAAACAAAACAAAAAACAAACACCTCATATCTTTTTATCCCATATGATATATTTGTGCTAGAATGTATGGTCTGATTACTAAAATCCATAAAATACACCGACATTTGTCCAGAATTGATCATTTCCAACAGATATTATTTTTACAAGACGCTGTGTTATTCCTCTGAGTTCTCAGCTCAAATTTAGACCTCAATCTTTTGTTGTGTGAAAAACTTGGCACAACTTAGTCATCCACATGCTGGTATCAATTTAGTTTACTTTAGATTTAAGAAACAGGCACTCTACTCTGTAGTTTCTGTAATCAGAATATAATGTGATCTATTTCTTTCAGACATAGATTAAAGGGATGTTATGCAGATGTTAAATCTGCTCTTCAGCTTGGATCCCTCTTGAAAACAGCAGCCAGGAATGGCCTCTTCATTGCTGCACATACATTTCTGTTCCATCTCTGCATCGCATGCTCCATTGTACTCAAACTTTTTCATGTGAGGCAGTGTCTAACTAATGACAGAGAGAGAGCACTAAAGTATTTTGAACTCTAAAGTTTCCTAATTTTTGTTTATATTTTGTCTCACAATTAATACTTCTGTGACTAAACAGAGTTTGTTCACTTCAAATAGCATCAAATAGCAATCTGAAAAAATCACAATGACTTCATTTAGGTGAAACATAAATGAGTGAAACAATTATTGCAAAACATTTCTAAAGTTTAAAAAAGAACTTTTAAAATGCCTAAACACATCAACAACAACAAAAAACATATTGTGGTTCAATAGTTATCATAATGGGGCGCCGCAGGATGCAATTAGTTTTATTTATAACCTGATCAATAAAGAATAATTGTTCTACATGGATCAAACAGTCTATATTCACAGCTAACCTGTGGAAGTACTAAGAAATACAAAGAATTACACAAAATCCCAAAGCTGTAAAGGTGTATTTTTATGTTTAAATAATTTATGCTTGGGAACAAAAACTGGCTCAAAGTTATTAAGAGTAAAGTTACAAACTTGCTGACTATACACAAAAGACACAAGTTAATGCATTTACATTTGTATAGCTGAATGATTTATAACCACATTAATCACAAAAGTGGGTACACATAAATAAATTAATATTATTACACGTGTTACTGTTTTCAGAAGCAGACACACACATTGATGAACACACACTTGCTACAATTTCTGTCGGCATAGTTTGCTTTGTGACTTTTTCCTACATTACAGACAACTGGCAGCACTCGTTTCATATCTGAACCTCACCGCTTGCAATCCTGCCCATTCTTACATTTCCTGCTCCATCACCTACAGGCTGGCATGCAGCTTTATTCAGCCATGGTTTATTGTTCTCCTGATCACCCTGAGTCAAAAGAGAAACATGATCACAGCTGCAGGCTCATATCTCAGTGACGCTTCTGCGTTATGGAGAGGGAGCTTCTGAAGTTGTAAATTAGTGGAAAAAATATGCTATTGAGATTAAAGGTTTACATGACAGGTCATGAGTTTGAATCAATGTGTTCTTGGACTGATTATGAATCACGTCTGGATAATTTATCACAGTAGAAAATCACACCAAAAAGTTATTTAAAAACCAGATGTTGTGAAAACTGGCTTGAGGAGGTGAGATCTTTTTCCAGGGTCACGCAGAAAACAGATCATAAAAGCTGAGAGACTGAAGTAATCTTGTATGTTGATTTAATAATGAGCGTAAGAAATATACCTTTGTGTTTTAATGTACTGATGATTATGAAGGAAGTAATTTCTGATCTGAAAGTGGGTCAAGATTACTTTCAGTGAGAAAGAACTACAAAAGTGGGATACAGACATTTTACCAATTATTTATTATTAAGAGCTAATAATAATAAAAAATAATCTATTGAAAACCCTCGTTTGACACAGTGCAGCTATGGTTTTCAAAGGTTATTCTATCATTTAAACTGTAAAGTGCTGTCCAGATTGTAGTGTCCACATTAAAAACAATCATCTCTGTTCAAGAAACACAGCCATGTCTCACATTTGCGATTTGCATAATCCCCTGTAGTTCTGTTCTGAAATGTTCCATTCCAAATGTTTAGCTTCTTGTTTCTGTTATGTTCTCTCCATTTCTTTAATGCAAAACACCTAACTGTCACAAGTAGCCCAGTATTACTATAAACCATAAATTATTGCTTGTTGAGATCTAAAAGAGACTGAAAATCCAACAGCAATATTGAAGCAAAAGAAAAAAAACACACTTGTGAAAATGTCTTGTTGAAATGCAGTAAAGAGGCACAAGACATGATTTGTTTTAAATGACTATGCAAACATCAAACCCCTTGATAATCATATTGAGTCTTGGAAATAAATCATTTTTCTATTTATGGAAAACTGCAGCTTGCGTGACTGACATTAGAAAAACAACAGATGAAAAATGCTTTTCAAAAATGGCAGTCTAGTTAAAGTTAGTAGAATATCTAATTATGTGGCAGTTCTATCTATCTATCTATCTATCTATCTATCTATCTATCTATCTATCTATCTATCTATCTATCTATCTATCTATCTATCTGTCTATCTATCTATCTATCTATCTATCTATCTATATTTTTTTTTTCTTCAGAGGTGTGAAAACATTGTTGCCAACAGCCGGTCGAGTCAACGTGATTTTGTGCAGCTGCTGTTGTAGGAAAGTTTAAAGTAGGGCAGCTTAAAGGCAGAACAACGGACGGAGAACACGCCTGGGTAACTTTTCCTTTAAAAATACATGAGGCAGCTGCTGCCACTCCCCACCTATCAAACATTAAGAAGTAGCGGAAAAGTTGTTTACTGCGCAGGCTCATAAATGGTTGAGAGATGCATTATGGTGAACACAAACACACCTGAAAATATGTTTTCTTTGAGAAAAGCTTTGTGGTATTTTTAGCTGCGACATTATTGTCACTTTTTGACAGCTGCCCACTTAAAACGAGAAAGTCATAAGAAGCGCTGTCACATTTGGGAATAAAAGTCATTTCAAACTATATTCTCTGTGTTTTTGTTTATTAAGATGACTGATCTGTCTCTTTAAAGGTTGTGTAAACCTGTATATGTGGTAAAACTACAGCAAAGTGGAGCTGTTGACATGACATACATTCATGCAGAACTTCTGAACTGACAGAATTGGTATTTTTAAGGTGCCCTGTTATGGTTCTTTGAAAAGATTAGGATAGGTCTATGGGCTATGCAGAGTATGTTCATAACACTTTTTGGATAAAATCATTCTTAGATTGTATTTCAATCTGGTCAGTGCTTTTAGAATGAGTTGTTTTAGGGGCCCTAAAACACTTTAAATCCAAATAAGCTGCTGCCAACAATGCATCCAAATCTAACTTTTACATGCAAAAATGGCTGCAAACAATTATACAACTCTCTACAGTTTTAAAAAGCAGAAGTGGAGCCTCCTGCATAACCAACAAGAATGCAGCAAAAGGTTTCTGAATGGTAGGTCAACAGAACACTTGTCTTTTCCAGCAGGCAATGCACAGGCCAAACAGTGGAAAGACCTTGAGCTCAGTTTGGGTTGCCAGATATAACGGGACTGAGCTATGCTGCTGTTACCTGTTGAGGGGCAGGTAACAGCAAGAAAACTCCAGAAATTGTGACACACTCAGTTATTCTAAGATGCGAAAAAATTTTTTTCATAAGACAGTGAGCAAAAGTGCAACCTAAGCATAAGCTCAATGCTAACATTTTCTCTTGGTTTTCTTAGGGTAGAGTTGTGGTCTGATCCAAACTGACATTGTTACTGCTGTTTTCTTAAACCAGAAATCATTAGCCTGAGGACCAAGCTAATGATTCTTGTCATTAGCGTGGAGACAATGGGAGTTTTTCTCAAGTGAAGACAGTTTTGATGTAGCAGCAAGTAAATACTTCTATAAATCCACTGATGCTGCAGCTTCAGACACTTTGCTAATAACATTTGGAATTTTGCTGGCAAATGCGGTTTGACGGTAGAAGCACTCCATCACTAAATAATTGATGGAATTTCTAATTGAACTCATCACCTTATCGCAGAGGTGGAAATCCCATCTCATTATGGGGGGGCCATAAATAGGAAAATTTCTTAAGAGCAATTTTGTGGGGGTCGGCAAAGTTACAATGAAATGTAACATAAGACATGATTTAAAAAGTTTTTAAACCACATTCAAGCTGCAGGACTAGAAATGCTTATCAATAAACTATTGAGAAATCAAACAAAAAGTCAAATATTGCTATGGAAGTTTTGTTCAGTCTTTTGTTGCAGTTTTCTGGCCGATCCCTGCTTGCCGACCTTTAAAAAGCCTGACCAGCCGATTTTGATTTTGGCTTATATACATTTTTTTTTGTCTGAAATGTCGCTTAATAAAGCAAGAAAATCACTGAGTTGGCAAGACTTAGGTAAATATTGTTAACTGCAAACATGCAGACTTAACCTGGTGAGTCGCTCTGTCAGTTAAACCTCTCACTGTAGAGCAGAAGAGGACAGAGACTAATGTTTAAACCTTTGCTGACAAAAATAAGATTAGGGGGTAAGATGGAAGTATTAGCCAATCACAATCCCCCAAAATGAAGGAAATTGGCGCCCAGAAATCAACTGGTCGATCAATCAGTTGGCCAATAAATGCATCCTATTATACACGTATATAATGTAAACAGCACTGGCAGACATTCAAGAGGTTTATAGCAGGTGTGTGAATAATGTAATGATTGGACTCTGATTGCAACCAGTCCACATTGTTAGCAGAACTAGAGGGCCCCAAAACCCCTTTTCGCTTAAGGCCCCAGGGAGGCTTGGGCTGAGCCTGCTGGCAACAGTTTGGTATTGCGAAGTCAAACTCAACACTGTCTGTTTTTCATGTAGAGAACACTGTTTATGTTAATCTGGCAGATACTGCAAGCTCCAACTAATTAGTCCACAGACTAATCTTTTGCATTTTGCATCAGTTATTCGGCAGTATTAAATCTAATGTGTCCAGGAGTCATCGTTCTTTGAAAATTGGCATTGCAGGCTTATGATTGCGCAAAGAGCAAATCTATTGATGAGGCAGTTTGATGAAGTATTACATGCAAAGCACTATGTGAACATTTATTTTTCCAACAAGCTAATAGTTTTATGACAACTTTCGACTACAACTACGGAAAGCATTACTAATAATAGTTGTATAAGGAGCTCACAACCAAACATAATTTCAATGTACTACAACATGAAAATACACTTTACACATCAAATGCCAGAAAGGCATTGCAACTATAAGTTTGGAAAACTGAAATGTATTGCAGCTCTACTGTTTAGATTTAATGCATCGGTATCAGCCCTGATTTTTACAACGATGCATCCTTGGTTTTTGTTCTGGTTGTCATGGTAACAGGGCAGGTGAGTTCAGTCCTTGTTTTCGTTAATCGGCTGCTGTAATGCTGCAAGAGCTGAGTGACAGTATATCACTCTGTCAAATGGAAATGAAAGCACAGATCAGCCCCAGGACTGTGCTGTCAGTGAGTTAGTGTGTGTCATTGTGTGTACTGTCAGCCAGGTGTGTGTGCTCCTGTCATAGTTTATGTTGGTTGTATAATCACCAGGTTCATGGTGTGTGTTTTCTGTCGGCTGTGATGAACTGATGATTGTGAGGAGTTGATTACATGGAAGAGCCTGAAGGGAGAAAGCACAATTTGAAAATATCTATTTCTTCTGTCGGTTTTCTTCTTTCTCAGCATATTTTTTTCCCTTCTTGTCCTTTTTCTCTTCAACATGATCTAATCTCCTTTTTTCCTTTTTTGAGAATCATTCCCTTACATTTAAATAAATTCAGTTTACTAAACCTATATGAAA
Source organism: Poeciliopsis turrubarensis (assembly GCA_010277015.1). Taxonomy (NCBI): domain Eukaryota; kingdom Metazoa; phylum Chordata; class Actinopteri; order Cyprinodontiformes; family Poeciliidae; genus Poeciliopsis; species Poeciliopsis turrubarensis. The sequence continues at coordinate 750,858 of VMRN01000134.1, read as the reverse complement.
TAATATGTTTTTAAAAATATATACATTCAAGAAATCATGAATATTCTTGTTTTTTATTCCTTATGTCCATCTCTCCTTCCAATCATGGTTCTGAATGACAAAATAAGAGCTAATAATAGTGCAATTAGCTATTATAAAAAACTAGTCATTTAACAATTACTTTTTAAATTCTTACATTAGAGGTTTTGAGGTTACAACCAAAATTGTTCAGCCTCCATAATTACAAACAAATAGAGATTCAATGTTCCTAATGCTCATAAGTTTAGTAATCTTGCTCAGGGAGAATACATGTGTCCTAGAAACTTGTTTAAAAAGGTTGTGCTCTTCAAATATAACATCAAATTTCTCTACTTTTTGTTGCAAGCCAATTTAATGTCCTCCAGTCAATCACTATATAAACAGCTTGTTCTTAACCCCTTGAATCCCACCGGCAACAATTGTTGCCAGACATTTTTTCTAACTTCTGGGAGCTCTCAAATAATAGTTTTGACTTTTGGCAGCTAATTGAAGTTTTAAAATAAAATAATAATCTACTTTAAGCAATATCAATTTCATGATTCTAGTGTGAAAGGTCACACGCCCAGACCTCTTTACTTTCTGCCTGTAAATGTCTGTCACAAACATGTACAAGAGGAAGTCAGTAAAATACGTTAATAAACAAATATAAATAAAATATTTTGAACATATGTTCTTTCAAGTGTCTTCTACTGGTATATAAAGAAAATTGATCATAAGAAGAGTGAATGTAAGCACGGCAACAATTATTGCTGCTAGCATAATACACAGATAGCACTATGCTATGTGCCCATGGCGTTCCTGTTTATTCTATATGCCTTGCTGTTCCCACACAGCTTAAAACTATCAGATATTTTTGATCTTCTAGACCTGAAGGAACCTCAAAATGATGTCTTCTATATCACTGTCATTCCCACAGTTGAACCCCTCTCCTATTTCACCTCCCCAAAAGGTGATCCTTTACACAAAATGTGGCCTATGCACTGAATGACCACTACAAGATGACACCACACCTGAGTCTAGTTTAGGACAGGGTGAAGGTGTACTGCTTGGTCTGGTAGAACAGGGAGAATTTCCTCCCAGATGCAGATTTGTACATACTAACATTTTTACCTGATTTTGCCTCTTTTATGAAACGGTCACACGAGGTCAAAGGTCACTCAGCACATTGAAACAATGACATCTGCAGGATGTAGTACTGAATCTTTATGTATCTAAAATATTTCTGAACATTCTTGTAACCATTCTTTGTTATAACAGGTTATGCATGTCATGATTTTTCTTTTTTTTTTTTTTTTAGATTTCTGTAATTCAATCTATGCAGTTTCCCACCGGCAACAATTGTTGCCAAGTATACCTACATTTTCACAAACATAACCAACATAAAATGTAATAATTCATAAATATCATGTTATTGAGGTCCAAGGATTGAAATGCATGCACTTTTTTTGCAGAAAGAAAATTGGGGTTAAACTAGTTAAGATGTTCAGGTCTAAAATAGTGTTTGTTTTGTCTGAATTAAAAGTAGAAAAAGGAAGCTTTCCAGATTTTTATGCATTTAATACATATCTGTAGCTAATTGCTGGATTTTATGTCACTCATCTTCCTCTTGACAATACTCTCAGAGGAGTTTGCTAGAACTACCACTGAACCAGCTTTTGGTACCTTTAGGAGAGTGGGCAGGTACTATGTCCTGCCTGAGAATGTAAAGCATCATCACTATAGGGCTGCCAGTAGGTGGCAGCATGGAGTGCTCTACAATTATCCAGTACATGACTGTGTTGACCATGGACTTGAGAAAACAGAATGGACCAACATCAGCACATGACATGGCGCTCCAAATCATAACTGAATTGAGAAACTTCAAACAATCCTATTTCTGTACCTCTCTGGAATTTCTGCAGATGCTTTGACCTTGATTTCTAAGGAAATACATTCTCAGCTTTAATGTGAAAAGAGGACTTTGGACAACTGAGTAACAATTCAGTTCTTTATCTCCTTCGCCCAGATGAGACACTTCTGACACTGTCTGTGGTTTGACTGAAAGAAAGTGACTTGTAAAAGACTGAAGCATCAGCCTGAAAGAATTTTGCATTTCAATCCCTGGTGTTTCTTTTTCTACCTCACTTTTTCCTTCTATTCAACTTTCCATTAATATACTTGAATAAAGAACTCTGTAAACAAACACACTGCAAAAACACAAGATCTTACTGAGTATTATTTAGCCTAGTTTCTAGTGTAAATATCTTACTGCACTCAAAACAAGACAAAACTAACGAATGAGTAACTTATCAACTGTTTTTAGACTATTTCACTGAAACAATACATTTTTCCCATGACATGCATGAAATAATCTGACAATGGAACCAATACTTTTTTATCAATAGTTAGGAATAATTTACTGAAAACAAGCTCCTATATTTTGCTGAAAAGTTACATGTAAGTTAGTTTTCAAAGGCAGTAAGATATTTGGACTAAAAACTAGAACAAAATACTTAGATTTTGTGTTTCTGCCGGGCAACTTCCTTTCATTACCCCACCTGGGAAATTCTACATTTTTTGCATCTTCAAATTGATGTAAAGACAACCACAACAGCTGCATCACAGCTGACAGTCAGTTTTCACGAAACATGAAACAAAATTAAAATTGAAAAAGAAAACGTGAAAATGAATCGTGAAAAAAAATTATGCAAACAAATACACAATCATTTGAGAGAAACTTCCTATTTACTTTATTTTAAAACCTGTCAGAGATCAGTCAGTACTCTCAACAGGTCAAAACTGTCTGATGCTGTTGTTATATTTTACGTAACGTTATTGCACATCAAAGTGGAGCTTTATAGGTATGAAAGAAACTGACTCCCAAAAAGGGAGTTTTCACCACTGATTCCTGTCTAATGTCTCCATGTCTTTTTGAAACGTTGCATCTTTAAAGTGACTGCAGGTGTGTACAGGGATGTAATGGTGTTCTGTGCCTCTCCTGGCACCAGAAATGAGTTTTCTCCCAATAATCTAACTGTGTGTGTGCGTGTGTGTGTGTGTGTGTGAATTTTATGTAGCTATTAAGTGTGTCTGCAGCTGTCGGCAGAAACACACATTTCCTTCTCTGCTTCCCCTCCTATAATTATTGCTGAGTGTTTTTGCCGCTCTGTGGCAGCTGGCTGACAGGGACATGTGGACACCTGGCTGCACACACACACACACACACACACACACACACACACGCACACACATAGCACTGCCACAGGCTGATGTATGCTAATTGAGGGTGTAAAAACTGCATAATATGTAGTTTTGCCTCCGAAAAAAACATGCTCTCCAAGTTAATGTCAGAGTTTGAAAACATGGAGTGATACAGTTTTTTAAACAGGTGTTTGTTAATTAGTTCATAAATGTCAAACTCAATGATTAAAGCAACATGTCAATGGGAACTAAAGCTTTTTAGTTTGAACCATTTGACGTTCACATAATGCAGGTGTTGAATTTATATTCTTTATGTGATAAATGAAAAACTTTGACTTAACATGATTCAGTTAAGTCAATGTTTCATCAGCTTCTCTCATTCTTTTTCAGGCTCTATTCATACCCCCAATGTACCACAGTTTTTATCCATTACTTATCAAATAAACATGTTTTTCCAACTGTTAGTTCAGTGTTTGGTTTTGCACCAGAAAGGATAGCAAAACTTTGCAAACATGACAAGAAGCTCTCTACATCTAGTCAATTGTAAGACCTTCTCTGGTTTTTGCATTTTTGTAGGCCGTACATTTATCCCACTAAGTGCAACATTCAAAGGAAATTGGAAAAAGTAAATAGAGTCCACAGTTCATAGTGATTAGAGGCTCTGATAAGGGTTTATGTAAATTTTACTTTGTAACATTATGTATATACGTGTGTATCTATGATCACCTGCACAGCAACTTGCTATAATCTTTTATGTCTGTTTCCATGGTTACAGCTCTCAGTGTTGAGAAATCCCCAAAATTTCTCTTTCAACTCAACACTTTCCATGACCTGCCAGGAGAGAGAGCGATTACCTCAGCTTCTGCCTGTGTAATCATACATCCATTCTGAGCCGACCAAGTTGAAGCCTGCAGCTCTGCCAAGATGGCACGCTGAAATAAAACTCAGTCTGCATGTTCACGAGGGAAGATGAAAAGTCTGCATAATGAGGCCATTACAAGGTAAACAGATAGCATAGTTAGTTTTAAATGACTGCATTTATGAAAGATGAATTAGACAAGAAATGAAAATCAACAACCTGCCCCTTAAAAAATTCCAGACTGTAGATAAAAAGTTTAGAAATGATCCTAAAATTTTCAACATTATTGTTAAAGATTTTTAAAATTATAGCTAAATTCATTCAATATTCTTTCTATTTTGTAGGTTGCAGCTATATAAACAAGCAAAAACCTCAATTAGTATTGAATTTTTCAAGAAAATACATTGTATGCTTATTTTGAAACACTTCTTTTTTAAAGGTTTTGTTGGCTCTCGTTGCCGCTATTTGAAAGTAACCCGACAGGAAAGAGGGAAATGAGAGCGAGAGAGAGAAGACGTAGCAAATGGTGCCACGCCTGCGACTTCCACCACGAGGAACAAGGCCTCATGTCTGGACCATGCTCTGCCTCTGTGCCACCCCAACACTTTCAACCCTTCTGAAACACTGATGTACTTTCCTTAACTGTAGAGAAAGTGCAGAGTAAAGAATAAATACTTTATTTTACAAAGACAGGTAGCTGAACTTGGAGCCTGTGTTTGTCTTTTCTAATGAACTACACAGCCATGTTTTTATGTTACTATTAAAATGTTAAATAGCAGGTACTGCATGTCAAGGCTGATGCATTTAGCCCACTTCATGCAAAGATCAACACAATTTGTTTTCCATCAAAAACTAAATCTAAAATAAAAATAATTAATAAAATTCCAAAATTATAAAAAGGAAAAAAAATGCAAAGGATGACATTTACAAATATCTAGTTTTATGTTAAAAAAACTACATATTTATCCTCCGTGTTTCATGTTCTTTGTTATATTTGTCTTGTCATTTGGTATATATTATAGACACATTTTTAAAAGAACTAATACAGTTTAATTTAATTGCAACCAAACGTGAAACTCCAACTTTACGACACCTGCAAAACCTATTTTTAAAACTGCAGTTAAATGTAGTTACAGTTTTAAAATAAATATGAAATTAATTTAATGTAAATTTTAAAAAACTGGTCCTATTTGTTTAATATTTGTGTTTTTATTGCCCAAATATTCAATCAATGAAGGTAGAACATACAAATTTTCTCGTGACTCATTGATTTGTAACTTATTTGACTAAATTTGAACTTTTATGTTTTTTCTCAATTGTGAAAAATGATTTAAAAAAATGTGCAACAGAATGTTCAACCTAATTTAGCTAGTTTAAACTTCTCTGTATCCTCCAGATAGTCTGCTTCATGGTACCAGATGAAAAAGACTTCATTGGTGGAGATATGACGGAATCAAGAGATGAAATATTTCTCTATGGAGAATATCAGAGGCCATCTGCTGTGAGAAACAGGAAAATCTACACAACTACAGGGAGGTCCTGTGGAGTTTTGACATTGTGAAACCTTCAGAATACAGGAATGAGTCTTTTTCTTTCTGTGCATTACCCAAATCACATAAACCAACAAATTTACACAACACACAGCCATCTGTTAAAAATCTGCAGCCATAACAATGCATTCATACGCTGCTGGGAAGGTCCAACACTCACAGAACTTTAAATTCAATCTGTATCGATTCACACAGAGAAAAATAGCAGTTAGAAGATTTTTAATGAACAAGTTCTTTGGCGCTTGAACCCGGCGGAAGACTTGCGAGCTGAGATTCGCCGAGGGCTGATGATTGGTCCGGCGAAGCTCGGGATAGTCTGATGATTGGTCCG
>VMRN01000134.1:701277-736870 GCA_010277015.1 Poeciliopsis turrubarensis | reverse complement strand
CCTCCCTCATTTGAAATCTGGATTAAAGATGCTTTGCACTTTAGTAAACTTGATCAGATTAAATTTACCCTTCGGGGTTCCACGACGAAATTTTTAAAGATTTGGCAGCCGTTTTTTGATTTTATTTAAATGTTTCCGTTGGTGCCCAACTAAACCTTTGACCTTTTTACTTACATTATTATCATATTATTTATCAAATTATCTATTTTGTCATTGATACCCATTGACGTACACTTGTCTTAATTTCTTAATTCCTTCCCCCCTTTTTAATTATTTATTTTTTCACTATTAAGACCTATGTTTATACCATTATACTTTGCACATAAGACTAATGTTTTTTCTCTTTCTTCTTCCAACATATCTACTTTTGGTTTTTTCTTGTTTTTTTTTCTTTTTTTTTATTCCGGTGGATTTTATTTGGGAAGGCTTATCCATGTATACTATACGACTTATGTTCGGTTCTGTTATATAAAAAAAGTCTACATATCTTTTTCATACACTGCCTGGCCAAAATAAAAGTCGCCACCAAACAATGGTCACCCTCTCTAATATTTTGTTGGACCGCCTTTAGCTTTGATTACAGCCCGCATTCACTATGGCATTGTTTCAATAAGCTTCTGAAGTGTCACAAGATTTATTTCCATCCAGTGTTGCATTAATTTTTCACCAAGATCTTGTATTGATGATGGGAGAGTCTGACCACTGCGCACAGCCTTCTCCAGCACATCCCAAAGATTCTCAATGGTGTTAAGGTCTGGACTCTGTGGTGGCCAGTCCATGTGTGAAAAACATCTCATGCTCCCTGAACCACTCTTTCACACTTTGAGCCTGATGAATCCTGGCATTGCCATCTTGGAATATGCCCGATCCATTTGGGAAGAAAAAATCCATTGATGGAATAACCTGGTCATTCAGTATATTCAGGTAGTCAGCTGACTTCATTCTTTGGGCACACAATGTTGCTGAACCTAGACCTGACCAACTGCAGCAACCCCAGATCATAATACTGCCACCACAGGCTTGTACAGTAGGCACTAGGCATGATGCATCACTTCACCTGCCTCTCTTCTTACCCTGATGCGCCCATCACTCTGGAACGGTAAATCTGGACTCATCAGACCACATGACCCTCTTCCATTCCTCCAGAGTCCAATCTTTATGCTCCCGAGCAAACTGAACATGCCAATGATTTGACCCTTCTTGAACAGACTAACGTCTTTTCCACGACCACAGGATGTGTCTTTTGCCATGGTTGTTTAAGAAATGAGGAGTTACAAAGTAACATCGAGTTACTTTGCTTTAACTCGATGTTTTGTTTAATCGGCTGGATTTCTGAGCTTGCAGATGTGAACTCTTTGGTTTCAGTCTTTTTAACTTGAATGTAAATTATGAAGATCTACGGCTCTCAAAACAAATGATTAAGAGAGTTTTAAGTGTTTTAAAACTTAAAACACTTAAGCTGGGGTTCAATAACTTGTAGCCAGCTGAAAGATAATCACCTATGCAGTAATTATCCAATAGGAGGCTTGTACCTATTTGCTTAGTTAAATCCAGGTGGTGACTTTTATTTTGGCCAGGCAGTGTATATTTTTGCACATTTTGTGTTTTGATGTTAAAACCTAATAAAAAAAAAATGCTGTCCAGCCCCATGATAGATTATCTTTTGATCTTCATTCTGTGCTGCACTAAACTTTATTTTCCCTTCTCCCATCCTCTCAAGTATAAGCAGTTGCGTTCAACCTTACTGCTTTGGAGAGATTATTCGTTTACGAACACAGTGGACGCGTGTTCAACTGGACTGCAGATAGAGTTGGGCGGTCTTAAACTCTGACTTGTTGCCATGGTTGCCAACATTTATCCCGCTGCATTAACCATTAGCTAACATGTTGTCAGTCAGTGTACTACACCAGTCTATCACAGTGTAATAAAACGAGTTATACTATCACAGCGTGCTAAAGAGAGCTTTGCTATGACGGTGTGATAAGTTATGCTACCAAATTAATTTAGTGAATTATATGCATCTTTATGACCCACTAGTATTAAATGCAGGCAAATCTATGGGTGATGAGAAAAAATGGCCCAAAAGTAGAACATTACTTGTGTGCAGAGGTGTGACCACGTCAGTGTTTAGCAAGTCTCAAATGAATCTCAAGTGTTTATCCTAGAGTCCCGAGTCAAGTCTCAAGGTAAGACATGAAATGACTTGAAATTGGAAGTCAAGTCATTTTGTCTTTTTTGCAAATCTGCATTGAGAGCAATAAACAATGTGTTTATTGCTCTCAATGCAGATTTGATTTCCCACCAAGATTTCTTGAAATACACCGATATTTATTTAAGGAATGTGGGGGCAGATAAACAAGCTTTAATATAAATACATAAATAAATCTTTATCTAACTTTTCAAATCGAATAACCATATTTATTAACACAAAATAAACAAGGATATAAACAGTGACATACATAAAATATTGAGTAATTATGCTCAAATTTGCATAAACATTTGTTCATATTACTGAAATCTAAGGTTTCCAATCTCTGAAATCTGTTAACAGATAGCACAACATGAGGCAGAAACATTGAAGCGAAATTGGAAGTGGTCGGTGACTTACATGTTGAATCAACGTTAGGGTTTCAATTATAACTGACACTATATCAATGTTGATTCAATCATCAACTGAATGTGGAGCTATCTGCACATTCGGGCTGAATTTATATTGATTCACAGTTAAGAATCAGTGATGATTCATGTAAATTTTGGGGGGGAAGATTAGAGGGAGTGGGGCAGATAAGGAGGAGTGGTGTGGGGAACAGGGGAGTGAAAGGTGGGATAGAAGTGTGACAAACAGCATACTTTGATTCAAAATTGATAGCACAGGAAAGCACAACTTGTTAAATGATTAGCAGCCAAGAGTGGAGTGTTTTATGCAGGAAAGAATTTGACATGTATATCTTGTGTGTATGGGAATAGTTGGAAAGGTTTGCAGTATCTCGGGGAGCGAGGATGAGAGATGAAAAGTCCTCACTCTCTCACTCAGACACAAACTCCTCCTGCAGGGACTCGTGTGTGTTTGTGGGTGAGTCGTGTCTCTATTTGGCCAAATGTATCAGTTTAATAAATATCTTGTGAATGATTTTACATTCTGGTTTGTGGTTAATTTTAGTGTCTTGCCTGAGATATCTAACACTTGTGTAGAGAGACGTGTTTTTGAAGCAATGATTGTTTCTGTCTCAACACAACCTGAACTATAGAATGAACCTTAGGGGTGATGATTCAACATTGAATAACATCTTTTGCAAACAAGCCAACAGCGAAGTTGCTGTGTGGTTGGGACATCCCACTCATGTAAATAGTGGTGGACCGCTCCTCTCCTCATAGTGACTTGTAGATGTTTTTGTGACAACACATTATACACAAACAGTCAGTAATAAATTTTATGGACAAGTAAGAAAATTTACAGAAAAGAATCACAACCAATGTTCCCTCTCAGTGTTCATGTGTGTTAGCACACAGACAAGCTTCCTGAGCACACTGAGGTCCACTGTGGGCATCGTCAGTGTGCGCGGCGCAGGGCGTGGCCACGCACGAGTATTAGAAACCTGGGATCATAGAAAGTTGCTTGGCTTATTAAAAGAATCAGATTACATCAGCAATTTTAATTTGTTTGCTTTTAATTTAAGTGATGAAAAAAATGATAAAATGAAAAAAAAAAAGAAATCATTGCTGTTCATGACATGCACAGTATTAGTAAGAGTCCTGCTGTAGCCAGGCTGAGAAATGAGACATTACACCTTTCAGACATAACTGTTTGTTCAGATTAAAATGTCCACATTTTGCACAATGAAATGTTTTCTGCAGCTTGTGATACAGAATAAATTCTTGTAAAATATTTAACTACACAGTTTTTTTACGTCTGGCCTTCTCACTTCTCCAGTGGTTGTTCACTTTGCCCAGGTTGATGGGTCAGTCTGCTTCTTGCTTTATGTACTTGAATTCAGCATATTGGCTGTTCATGGCCTCCATAATCTGTGGGTGGAGGAGAATGACCTCATGCTTCTTTGCCAGTGCACAAATGTCTGCTTATCCATAGTCAAAAGTCTGAACTCAACGCTTCAATATCAAGTGCAGACCATTTCTTTAATTCATGCTCTGATAAACCAGCATCAATGTGATCACAGAGCTTACTAAGAAAGAATAATCTCAACGGTGACACGTCCCTCCATTGTCCACTGTCCTGTTCTTCTAGTTGCACAAACTCCAACAGACATTTGATCTTAGAAGTGCATTTCTTTATTTACTGTGTGTTGGTGAGTGGACGTCCCACTGAGACATGATGAGGTGTTTTCTTTCACGTCTCTTAACTCTGCCGCTCTATTCTCACCTGCACGGTGCCACAGCGCATATGAGCAAGGCACGTTCACAAAACAGCATGTGATGATTGGCTGCGTAGTGAAAGTGAACCGTATCGTATTATTGGCTGGATTCCTGTCACTCTCTGAGTTCGATGCAAAGCAGTACAGAAAAAAATGTTATTAGTCAAAACTGATATCTGAGCTCAGTGTCCAGTTTACGTTGGACTTCATTTTATGCACTACATAGATTTTGTTGTGCGCTTAGAAGATGCGAGCAGTGCATGATTGCGCAGGCACAGCTTAGAGGGAACATTGGTCACAACCTCCTGTTCTCAACAGTACTTAATTTATTGTGTGATTAACCCCAGTTCAGTAACCAAATGCTCTCACCCAGAGCTCAGAAGAGGAGGAAAAGGAGGAGGAAAAGGGGTTAGACAAACAGCAGACATTGATTCAACATTGATCAGACATTGATCATGTGTTGGCATGTCACTCATTAGATTTCAACCACAAATCAACATTGATTCAATCACGTCTTCAAAATTGGGTAATTGGCTGGAACTGGATTATTGTTTGATTGTTGATCCACTATCATTTGTCAACCTGAAACAATCATCCATTCTGACCATAATTAAATGTTGAATTATCATTGCATGGCAAATAAATGCAAAAATCAATCTGCACAAGTAAGAGAAGAAATAATACTCAAGTTAAAGAAAAAAAGTACAGTCCAGTTAAACTACTCTTATAATTACCTTTTTTTCACAAAGAGTAAATGTAAGCAGCTCTACCCACTTTTGTACACAAACAATAGAAGTCTATTGTTGTTGACAACCGAAACATGACATATTGGCATCAGCCAGTCATCATGTAGCTAATATTACCTGTATCTAACATCATTAATTAGCTCACTCGGTTAGCTTTGGGGAAAAAACTGTGCAAAGTTCTTTGCTGTTTGCTGGTTTGCTGCCATGATCATAACGCCTGCAGCAGCATGTCTCTGTCGCAGCCACACACCAGTGCGAGCATCTTAGAGCTCAAGTTGTGTTTGAAGGCTGCTCGGAAAAACACGTTACGACTTAGTATAACAAATTAACAGGCCCCACTTTATACAGAATGTGTTTTAAACTTTAAATTTTGGGTAAAATATCAAGCCCTTCCACGTAAACAAGTTCAAGTCCAATTCAAGTCCCAAGGTATTAGTGTAAAAGTTCAAGTGAAGTTCAAGACTGAACAATTTTTCAAGTCAAGTCTGAAGTCTTAATATTAATGACTGAAGTCTGACTCGAGTCCAAGTCATGTCCAAGGAGTATTAAAGCTATTTGTCCTTTGTAAGATCATCAGCTCTCAATAATTTATGTTGAGTCCCTCCAAATAAGACTAAATGGTCAGCAATAAATAAAAGCACATTAAAGGGGATTTCCCTCAAATTGTGCATTTTAAAAAAGGGAATTCATATTTAGGATGCAGAGGACAAATTAAATTCAATAATTTCTTCCTAATAGAGGGAAAACAAAGATGGAGCTGCATCAGAAGTGCCAGACTCATTTTTGAGGAGGGTGGAGGCTGAGGGGGTGTTTCATCACCTCTGTGACGCACTTTGTCAGGTGCGCACACATGTTCGATTGACACAATGGCACCTGTCAATCGATCCACTGGGTTTGTCTCAATTCGTCCCACAGTAAATGCCCTTCACCTGGAGGACAAAGTTCCCAGGTACCAATGGAATTTGACATAATGCGCTGCGATCTGGCTACTGATTTGCTGATTGCATTTAATAGCAAGTCTCTTTCCAACAAAAAGATTTGTTGGAAATTAATCAGGAAAACAAATGGTTAAATGTTGTCAGTGGGGAATATGCACAAGGCATGTTTACCCAGAGCGTTTAGAGGATGGAATAGACTTTGTTCCATTTTCAAAACCGGAGTCTGGAAAAATGTAATGCAGATCTGATAAACAGCTAATACAGCTAAACAGAGATACAGTAATATGTGGCCTAAACCTAAGCACCCGGAGGCTACATGATGTTTTGACACAGTATATCTTTTTTTTTCTCCACAATTTACATACATGCATCCAATCAGAATACTGTAACAACACACAGACTATTTTTGTCATATGTCTGAAGCAGAAATAATAAACAAGAAGTTTCTAAATGAATATCTGAATGTGTTTGCAGCACAAGTGCAGCAGCAGGTATTGAAAATTTGGGTGGTAAGATGATTCACCGAGTGCACATTATATTGTGGGCTTCACATTGAGATGAGATGCTATGTAGTGACAGCTGTCTGGGAGGTTTCACAAAACACTGGCAGATTGGATGGAGTTGACATATATCTGTGGAAAACATTGGCTTCGTCCAAACTCCTGAGCTCCCAGACCTAAATATTTCCAATACATTCAGGAGCTTTACTTGAAGCTCTGCAGGTTTGGTTTTCTTCTAGATTAGATGCTCAATCCATAAAATTGTGTTGAATGAAATCCATTCCATCAGTTTTCTTTTGAATAAATGTTGTCCTTTGAGGATTTCTGCAATAAAATAAAGCCCAGGTCAGAATCCTGTTTTCTGAAAGAGACTGGATTTATTATTTGGCTCTGCCAGAAAGTCAACTACAGCCACATAGATTTGAATAATTGATGACTTTCATAGGCAGCTACTCAGGGAAGAACTGCAGGACCCAACAGAGAATGCTTCAGAAAACGGTTTCATGCTGAGTTTGCTGGTGGTTGAGGAGTCCTAGCAGGCTAATACCAATACCTAAATAATCATGTTCCATTCAGATTTGTGTAAAAATGAGTGATTAAAGGGGGCGTGTCCGTCAGCGCGCAGCGGCGAATCAGCAAGGAAGATGCACAAAGTCAGATCTTTTGATTCGACTGAAGTTTAAAACAAGTAAAAATTCTAAGAAAAGACGTAAAACTAGATCAAAGTTCGCCCCAGCGCCGCAGATCTTGCACTAGGAAGTGGATCGGATTTGGACCCAGGAGACGCGGGAGGACAGAGACAGACGCTCTGGTGAGATCTGGACTTGACTTTTCTTGTTGGGGGTTTTGGTGGTACCATTCTTCTTTTCTCATCTTTTTTGACGTTTTGGATTTTGGACTGAGACGTTGGATTAAAAGGAGAAACGCTTCCAGGACGTTGTTTCCCAGGATGTGGGACTCTTTTATGGACAAAATTCTCATAAAAAAGGAACAGGAATATTTGGACAATTAATTATTTAAGTTTTGTTGCTGATTCAATCCGAGTGATTTAAATCTGACCTATAATTATTTTTGAGGGTTTCTTTAGTTACTGATCTATATATCAGGATAACTGTTATTAATTCTTAATATTGTGGTTTTCTGAATAAATATTTTTTGCTAAAAAATCTATAACTGTATTATTGAGTGGTTGGATGTTTATGTTTCTGATCAAATTAAATTATGTAACACATTTTACCTGATTTTACCTGACAAGATCCCCCTTGAGTGTATTTGAGTTCCGCTTTAATGAAGCCAAATTTTACAAAACGGTGGCCAGTATGGATAATATAATATATAGGATAATATAATTTCACGTTTTGGAGATACAGTAAGTGATACAGTTAAAGAGAATCCTGTTGTAGATTTGAATGTATTTGTTTGGAGTGGTTTTCTTTTCAAAATGGATAACATAACTTCTCAAACAAAACATGCTGAGGAAAGAGATATTAATCACAATGAGGAAGAAAGTGAAGCAGGTCTTGTCGATCAGGAAGAGGAAATTAGCAACGAGAGAAGCCTGGCATACAAGGAGAAATCCTGTAGGTGAAATAACTTCTCTGATTAGCTCCTTTTATGTGTCAGAAAATGAAGTTGAAGAAAGAGGAGGACGAGGAAGAATATCTCACGATGTCAGATATTAATGGTGTGAGGAATGATTCAACTAACATGGGACTGAGGTTTACCTCATTGGAACAAGATTTCTGGGCCTCGATAGACAATGCTTTGAATAAGGAGCAAAACATCAGGATATATATGGATAGAAATGTTGAGGTCGTGGAGCAAAGCATGAAGAGCCTTTAAGGAATTTGAAACTAAGGTAGTGGACTGTTTGCCGTGACGAGATGGGAAGTGAGAGAGGCTGAAGCGCGCTAGACTCTCTACGGCTATTCCCTCCTTAGATAGTGTCAGACCAAGTCTCCCCGTCCCATCAGAACATCTTTTTTCCACCATCAGGCCTACTTTCCCTGCAACATCATCTCCACCTTTAGCTCTACCGATACAAGGAGAACCACAAGAAACTTTTGGACCCTCACACCCTCAGTTTGTATTTGCAGGCATTGTAAAAACAAAGTACACCCTCTTCCCACTTCTAGGACATAACGATCAGACAAGGATTTGTTCTGAACTGGGTTCTAAAATTATTTTAAATAAACCTAAAAAACATAGTCAAACCCTTCCTCAACAGTGAGTTTCACTGTCAGTGAAAGTTTAGCAGGAGTGTGAATGATCTAATCGCGGTCTGGTGATTAGAAGACAGCAGTCAGAAAATTCCTCATCCTCCTGTTGCTTCACTTGCATGTTTTCTGGATTTTGACATGTAAATAAAAATTTGTCATGTATTACATATTTTCTTTATTATTCCTGAAACCTAGTTGGCAATTTTTTCCGATCTTTAAAATTTAAATAGAATTTTATTTTACATGAACCCATTTGTAATCTGATTACGTCTGTTGACTTATCAAGACAATACATTCAATAATTTATCAATAAACATTTACTTTCAAACTGTGCTAAACAAATATTTTTTTGTTTGAAAATATGAGTTTAATTCTGCAGATTCCTTAATGTTAAGCTTTCTTTACATTTCAGCTTCCTTTCTTCCCCCACATTGTAAGTTAACAGTGAGCCGACAGGGTCAGGGTCAGGGTTGGGGTTGGGGTTGGGGTTGGGGTCAGGGTTTGGGTTCAGGGTCAGGGTCAGGGTCAGGGTTAGGGTCGGGGTTAGGGTTATTTTCCACCGCTGTGTCCTCAAAGATGACAGCTGTTATCATGCAGAAAACAATAATCCAAGTCATTCCTCCAGAACAGCGCTTAATAAAGCTGCTATTTCACTGCAAGAGGAAAGGCAGGAAGCAGGAAGAGTATAGGGGATGACAATGTCATAGAAAGTCAAAGAGATGTTAATTATTTATTAGACAAAAATAAATCATTTGAGTAAGAGTGACTTAAATTTGTCAAGTTAAACACACTTAATGAATTCAGTTAAATAAAATTTGGTAGGTTGAGTTGGATAAACTTATTTCATTAAGTTGGATGACAATACTTTGAGTTGAATGATCATAATACATTGAATTGGATGAACTTAATTGAATTACTTGTTACCAACTAAAGCAATTCACTTAATTTGGTGAAACTACTTTCTTTTTTCAGTGGATGTGATAAGAGAGGTTAGGTAACATAGTTGGAAATTTCAAAATACACTTAAGAAAATACAACTAAATTGTGAGACAGTCAGACAACAGAGGAAGATTTATATTCACGTTGGAAATAGTTTTACATTCTGTTGTAAAAGAAGATAACAGAAATCAAGAGTGGTGTGAATAATTAAATCAGCTTTGGTCTGAATTTAAAGACCAAAGTTGTGCTGGAAACTGAGTTTCCTAGTTGACAGCAATATTATGAGGCTTAGTTTTCTTTGTGATTCAATGCAGAATTTATTCTTGACAGTGGCACCGACAGACTAATCATCAAAGGTTTGGGTTGTTAGTTATTATTTGCTGCTGATGGTTTGCTCCAGAACAGGCCCAGGGCGATGCAGAAGTGTCCCCCAGCTGTGATGCCCCAAGGCTGGGCATCTGACAACAGGAGAAACCATATTAGGAATTTTAACATTTTATGATGAAATGAGAAAAAATGAAGTGGAGGAAGAGTAGGGAAAGGTCAGGGAAAACACAAAATGCACACTTTATGCCTTCCATGTTGCAGTTGCTTCTTCAGTTTGTTCTTTTCACAAAACTATCAAGGAGGATGTTTTATTTCAGAAACTGTTGATGTTTATAACATCAGCGTGTGTCCAAAGATTGTTTTCTGGTGTTCAGTTGAATTTTTAAGGAAAAAATGAATTTTGGAGGCAGCACATAGGTGATAAAACACAAAGATTACTTTCACAAATATCAAAACACTGAGAGCAAGGACAATTGATCTGTAAGGTTCTCACAATCCATCAGGTAGGACTATTAACTTCCTCCCACATCTTGCTTATGCTAATAATTTTTGCATGCAAAGGAGTTTGCTGAACAGCTCTCATCAAATCAGGATTTTTACTCTGTTTTTATATTTCTGATTGCTATCCAAAGCATGAAATAAATTTCCAATCTCCTGTCCTCAAGAGCCAGTGAACTGTCAGCTTTAGATGTGTCTTTACTCAATCACAATAGATGTACTTGGTCCAAAGTCTTCCATGCGTGTCATAAAGCTCTGAATAGACAGGCATTTTTCATTTGACTCAGGTGTGATGAACCAAGGGAAGAATTAAAAATATGTAGATACCAACTCTAGAGGACAGACACGAGAGCTGGTATCTACACACACCTGTACCATATTTCAGTTTATTTCCAGCCACTCGTGTGGAGAAAACCTTCCAAACTACTTGTGCTTGATAAATCAGAATACTGTTTTAAAGTTGTGAACTTCAATAACTTGTTAACTTGGTTCTTCTCAAACATGAGAGTATGAACATGTTAAACATGTGACACACATGTAGGTTCAGCAGCAAATGCTCTTTCAAGGAAAAAATAATTGTTGAAACATATAAAAATGCCATTTTTAGAGAAATGAAAACAAGGTGAAAAGACTGGCCTAGCACCAGTAAGAGCTGTGACTTGAAGTATCTGGATTACTTACTTAGCAAAATTTCAAGCTGTGAAAAATAAAACAAGAAAATAAAGGTAAAGAATAGATTATAAAGGTTATGAGTTATAAAAAATATTAATTCAAACCCTATTTTAGTTTGGCTCGAGGTGTTCCTGATGTCTTCATATGCAGATAAAAAATATTGCTTTAAGAGCAATATTTTGCAAAGAGGACAAATAGTCCAACAGTTGGGCTCAACAGAGACTGAGCACAGCTGAATCTGACTGCCGATGTGACAATTTATTTCCTCACATTAACTGTCTGATGACTGATCTGCTGAGCATGTGTTGAACAGAAGTGTGAGTAAACAGAAAGTGTAAAGAACAGAGTGCAGACTCAGTTCTGTGTATCTGCTTGGACTTGATTCAGTCTAAGATGGAATACTTTCCAAATGTTCATTCGTTTGTTTCAGATTTATTTCTTCCCCTGAAACACTTCAGTGTTTTAGCAAACAAGTTAACAAACCACGCTGATCTTGGAGGCAATCCTCACAAAAACAGTTCTGGGAGCCCCTGGAGAGGCTCCAGTGGCTCTGTCTTGTAAATGACACATCCTGCTTGCCTCTTCCTGACGGGATTCATGGCATGACTTGGCACAGAACTACTGATGCAGATCTTGGATGATGAAATTTAATCAGAGGGCTTTTTCCTTATCGTAGTGGCAGGACTTTTAATCAGCATAACCTATTTTGGACCCGAAAAGATGATCGTTTCGAATTTCTTAACGGATTCTGAACAGGTATGGATAAAGGTCTTCAATATATAAATGCATACAATTGTTGAACAGAAAGGAATTTCAAATCTTTACTAAAATCAGACATAAATGGGACTAGGGTTCTTGTAAAGGAATATTTTTTGTAATCAAGTAATCTATCGATTATTCTTATGATTTATTTGAGTAATTGGATAAAAGAATTGATCAAATGAAATATTGGTAAATTTTATCGGATATCAATATCAGTCCAATTTTTCATATTTGAGCATCTCTAACAGTTACTTTTTTATAGTTTAGAAAACTAACCTGTAACAATAATAGCTCACTAAATACTTACATAAAACTTTAAATGACTGCATGATGCACAAGAAGAAAGAGAGTGAGGAGCCTCACTCTTTGATGCCAGATAGATGTGCATCAAAGTGACTCACTCTCACTGGATTGATTACTGCTTTACCCATACCATGATGTCTTTTTGGTAGTTAAAAGACAAAAAAAGATCCTTCTGAATAAGGTTAATAACAGATCAGTGTGGTTAGTGTAACCAGCGATTAGTGAAGGACTTTTATTTTTGCGGGCCCACTTCCTGTGTTGCCCAAACTCTGCCAGCCTCTTGAAAGCCTCGCCTCCAGCGCGGTTTCCAAACAAACTGATCCAAATCTTTCAACCTACTGATTTGATTAGCAGTGTTGCTTTTTTCATGTGAAACTTCTGCTCATTGGAGGGTTGCTTCAGGAGAATGATTAGCTCTGCTCACCTGGACCCTCAGCGGGATGCAGTCACAGCTGATTGTGGCTCAGAAGCCCTCCTCTCTTTCAGAAGGTAACTTGTTGCTGATTTTGTGTGTGTTCTGACTCGTTGATATTGATGCAGTATTGAGGCAGTGAAGTTTAAAATTGATCAAAACAGAGTTGAGCTACACTTAAGTTTGATATTGCACAGTATATTTATTTATTTATTTTTCTTTCACTCTGCTTGAGTATTTGACAATTAATTTATTTTATTTTTCTTGATATTTTGAAAGTGCACGCTAACTTTAAATTGATTAGCTTGAAATATGTTTGATACTCTTTATTTAAATTATAGTTAAAGTAACCTGATTATTGAAATGTTTGTCTAATTATTAGGAATTTAATTATTGCATTTGCAATAAACCAAATGCCCAAATTTAATATTCATTTCCTTTGTATGTTTGCACATAATTATTTGTATATATATATATATATATATATATATATATATACATATCACTTTGGGGGTTTTCTGACCTTCAAGGTGGTTTTGATTTTTTTTCCCTGTTGGATCAGATCCTCATCTGGATCTGAAGATGGCGAGCTAGCAAAAGGACTATAGACTTTATGTTTTTGGAATTAATTTATTCTGAATCAATGATCTTGCCTCTCATCATGCTGCTGTAATTGTCTGTTTTTATTCAAATCATTTAATATGTATACACCAAAACTAAAAGCACTGCCTCCTGTTTCTCATTCACACTTCAGGCTCCTTAAAAGGACGCTCTTCTGATGCTGCTTTTGTAGCTGCAGTTAGCTGCCTAGCCAATATGTGTTGCATTAGGTATTGACATGGATGACTCTGTGTCCTTTAGCCTCTTTCCTACTGGAGGAAACTTTGGTCACAGTGCAGCATAGGTACCAGGCTGGATGTCTGAGATACAGAAACCAGGCTCATTCTTACCGCTCAGAGTCACAGAGCTTGAACAGTGACTAAAGGCATGAACTCAAACTCTTCAGTTCCCTTTCTGTTCAGCTTGTGAGGCTGATATTAAACCTGCCTTGCACCATTAGAGTGTTGAAGAGGAAACATGCTTGTATAGTACATACACTATTGCAGCACACACCAGAAATGTAAAGGGGCAGGAGATGTTTTTCAGTCCATAACGCTAAGAGACATTAACAAATAAAATAGAAAAATGTGGTTTTTAGGAACTATGTTATGCAAGTCTCTTTTATTGAAGAAGACCAACCACGAAAAAAAATGATAATACACTTGCATTTGTTAAATTGGTTCTTCAATCCAATAAATGCCACCAGACAAAATAGAATAGCATTGGCTATTTAATGGTTAAAGGTTCTTTCATCATTTCCCATTTGCTGCGTTTCTATTACAAATGTCAGTATCCCGCTAATGTCGGAAAAAACACAATTTTGCGATGACTGTGTTATATAAGACACAAAATTAAAATCAATTAATTTATTCATACAGTAGGTCCTTAATAACATGCTGGTCTATTTTTATTCATCCTCATTGTTAGATATGCACAATGATGAATTTCTGTAATCAATAAACAGATGAATTCATTTGCTGAATGACTCCTACACCGAAGATGTGGAAACAAGTGGTGTTTGGGATGAGAAAACTGCATCTGATTTTTGCTGTTTCTTTTATTTTCTTTCATTTATTTCATTATATTACATTTATTCATTGTGTATTTTCTGTGTTTAGATTAGTGAAAAAGGAAAAAAAACAAAAACAAACACTTTTGCATTTATTAGTTCTTTTCTTTTATTTTCTTTTATGTTTGGCTTTTGCATAACAGTTTACCCCCTGTTTATCATTTTACATAGTAAAATGATAAACAGGGGGGAATGTTAGATATTTTTTAGTATTATCATTTTGTTATTACTTTAGTTCATATTCAGTCTAATGTGATTTTTAGTTTAGAGTGTTTCCTTTCTTATATGTGTATAAACTGACGACTTTCTTCACAGAGGTAGTAAAACTTTTATGGTTCTCAGACCTTAAATTCTTCTGATGTTAATCTACTCAGTCCTTAGTGATAGTTTGACCCGGAGCTGAACTGGGCTCAGATCGTAGGTCAGATATCACACCTGGAACTGAGTTGCTGGTTTGTTTGTGTTAGATGTTTTACGACCTCTGTTGGTTCCTGACTGCCCCCTGTGACTGTTTTTCTTTGACAATAAAAGAAGAGGCTCACGTGAAAGCAGATCAGAACTCTCTGTGAACGGCTTGAAGAAGCTGTTGATGGAGACTTCTCCTTTTGCAAAAGCTGGACCATTTAATTCATATACGTTGTCTGTGGTATTTTTTATGTAGGTTCGAGGAAATTACCTAACACTCATAATTTATGCCAGTGGCAACATCTAGTTGTTGATCATGTGGCTTTAGTGATGGGGGGGGATGTTTTTATTGCAGTTTTGTGAAATAAGCCAATTTTGAAAAAACCCAACTCATCTAGCATGAAAACCTTTCATTATAAAACAAGTTTTCTTGAATAGTTTCCAAACTAAACTATGCAAATGTATTTTTGAAATGTCAAATTGCACAATTATATGGTCAATGGTATCACATCTAAGGTCACATACAACATATTCAACATTTTCTTCATAAAAGGCAACACTTATCACAATGAGGGATTGTTGCAAATAATTAGTTGACGAAGCACAAGTGAGCTCAAGAAAAGAGGAATAAGATTTGTAGAGTCGGCAGCTGTTAAGGTCAACATATCTCAGTGAACAAAGCTCAGTTCTGCAACATCATGAAACCTAAGAGGAACTTCAACAACTGCTGAGGCTTAAACACTTCTGCTGCTTGGAGGTTAGACCACCTTCATCCGACTGTCTGCCTGTG
Organism: Poeciliopsis turrubarensis; assembly: GCA_010277015.1. Lineage (NCBI taxonomy): Eukaryota > Metazoa > Chordata > Actinopteri > Cyprinodontiformes > Poeciliidae > Poeciliopsis > Poeciliopsis turrubarensis. The sequence goes on along the minus strand of VMRN01000134.1, from coordinate 721,320 downwards.
CCACTGCCATGACAAAAGCTCTGGTCTGTCCCACCCAATTAGAGCTGTTCAGACATTTAATCAGGCATATTGAATGAGACTGCTATGACATGATCCCAAGCAATTATCACTGGAATATGTTGTCTTTTTTGCTTTAAGAAAATTTAACAGCATGCATCTTTTCCCTTCAATGCTGCCAGCCAGCAGCTTCATTCATCCTGCTTTTACTTTAGTTGCATCTGGCTGCTGTTTCAAAGGGAGGGCTCTAAAATGCCACTGTACATCCCAGAGGCATGTTAGAGATGAGCTGATGAACACAGTGGAACATTTTACCAAAAAAAAAAAGAGCCACATATTTCCCAGAGGAGGTGGAGTAGGCTGAAGATTCATCAGGTGGAGACATTTACGCCTACTAATAATCGTGTAGATATGCAGCTGATGAATGTGGAGTTATGCACATTATGTTTGTGTCCATTACTTGTCTCTATAACAAAAGAGTAAATTTAATGGTGTCTCTTGCCCAACCAAAGCTGCCTAATGTGTTTTAGAACTTTTACAAAAGCATCCTTGTGGCTTTACAACCACAAGTAAATTCAAATATGTTCTTCTGTGGCTCAACAATGCGCAAATGGAATGTTAATATTCTGATATATGTTAATGTGCAGTTTGTTTATCCCGACAAATCTAGTCTAATTTTTTCTACCATAAGAAGCAGATGTAATAGTTTGTCAAAAGGCTGAAGAGTAAATGCACCACATATGCACTGATTCTAAACAAAACAAGCGATGGATTGCACAATCAACTCATTGAAAGAGAAGCAGTCTATCAAAATATTGCTGGTGCAGTTAGAAAATGGCCATACCCCTTAATAGTCATAAAACTGTAAGAAAAACGGTTTGTTTCTCTAAGATTCAAAGATTCTACTTGTTTTTTCTATCTAATCATAAGAAATCATAGTCAGAGAGAGAGATGAGACAGGAAGAGCAGCTTTCCTGGAAAAAGAGGAAGTAAGGTTCCAGCTTGCAGATTTATAAAAATAGCTGAAACTATTCCATGTTTCAAAGCATGAACGTTTTAAAGGATGAAATCTAAACATTTTAAGTAATTAGATAAGATTTAAAGTAAAGTTCTTATATTAATATTGGTTTACTTATAACAATACTTACATTTGAGGGAAAACTTACAAGTAAAACAAGTAATTGTAACTTTGGTATCAAATAATAATAAAAGAGTAATAAGTTGTGGTTATCATAAACTTATAAATGAATGCTAAATCAGAGAAACTAAAAGGTTTATGAATGTGATTCTAACATTGAACTTGAAATGGTGTAAAACATGTAACTGCTATTAAAGATCACTGATGATGTGTTGGAGATGGATAGTAGGTGAAAGGTGAAAGGTCAGGGGTAACATGGAGACTAATGGAAGAGCAGAGATGACCAATGCCCTATTTGGACATAGATGGTTGAACAACTTAAACGTTTCAAGGAAAAGCCAAGAGAGGAACGTTGAGCAACCCTGAGACATTAGCCAAGACATCAGGACAAAATGTCTCTAAGACAAGTGATGGACATGAGATCATCTGTCCAAGCAGTCAGCCAATGAAACAAGCACAGCAACACTGTTAGCCAATGAAAATGCACCGAAAGCGGGTATAAACCCTATATAAGGGGAGAGCAAAAGAGGAATCTTTGGTTGGATCCTCCAGGCAGCTTCGAGTCAAGACCGAGACGGACAAAGAACTCTGCAGCTGAAGAAGAGCCGGGGCCACGGAGCCGAAGACTGTCCTGCACATGGGGACCAATCCATCAGCCCTCAACATGTGGCTTCAAATCTCACTTCTCTCATCGGCTGGGTTCAGATCCCAAAGACAAAGATGAAGATCAAGGCAAAGATAAAGACCCAAGTCCTGTGTGACCTCACCATCGATGCAGAGATGGAAGCTCATCAGACCAACAGAGATCCCTGCCTTCATCAATCATCCTCCTCCTCCTGCTGCAACACCTTCTTCATCATCAGACCAGTTCTGGGGTTCGAAACACCAAACTCCATTCGTCTCTCTCAAAGGTTCCTTTTTAGTTCTTAATATCAGCGTTAGGGAAAGATAGGCTAGATGATTGATTTTACTTATTTGATTATTTCTGCTACTGAATTAAGCTGTACTGACCCTTGCAAAATTGCTTTACTAATAAATATTTAGCATAAAGAAAATCTAAAAGATGTTGTGGACATTCAATTAATGAGTCACCTCAAAGTGCTTCTTTGATGGTAGTAAAATAGCTATGATGTTTAATTCTGGGGAAGAAAAGTAGGAAATGTTTTCTAGGTTGCTTTAGCCCTAATTTAAAACAACATCCTTGGGACTCGCCAGAGTCACTAAAACCAACCTGATTCAGTAACAAGTGCAAGTTGTAATAAAGAGAAGGAGCGACCGTTAACAGATGTGCTCTGTGGAACTAGTTGGCTGTAGGTCTGGCTAATTCACAGAGGGAAGAAGGACGAGACCTCTGGATGTAGGCCGTAGAAATCAGGCGAATCCTTTCTCGATGTCAGCTTAAACAGAGTTTACTTCAGTTCTGGATCAGGTAAATCCCAGCAGATTTAGGAAACTCAATTGACCCGTTAGATGGAGAGCTGGTAGCACATCTCCCCTCTCAGAAGAGGAAGTAGTGACTGAGAGAGGAGAGACTGAAGGAAGGGGGTGGAGGTGTCACAACACCTTCCTCTCTATATGTCAAATATGTATATTTGATATATGTATAATATATTTGATATTTTCAAATATTTTACTGAAAATAAAATTGTCTTTTTTTTTTTAGAGCTTTCAAGTTTTTTTCTTTTTTGCAATTTTGTAAGTTAACCAAAACGAAGCTAATCTAAATCTGGGTTTTAGAGCTTGGAGTTTTTAGAGTTCCAAATGTTTTGCTTGCTTTTGTCTGAGAAACTTTACTAAGTACTGTCAGGCATTTTGATAAACAAATAGCAAAATAACTTTCCAAGGTCACAGACCCCTCATATTTTGAGATCCAGAGCTGTCACATACAACAATGTATTCTGACTAAACTAATGAGGGCATTTGAAGTGACCTGCAAGAACACAGTTCTGTAGGATATTTGATAGTATTTCAAATAAAAATGTACAAAATTGCATAACACATAATATAGCATTATAATGTGACACATGTAATAAGTGTAGTGACAGAAACAGAACAAGAAATGTGCTTTTCACCCAAAGAAATTTTTCCCCGTTACACTGTGACTTTGGGTGACAAAAGATAACCAGCTGACACCCGAGAAGAAAACCTGGTGAAATTATAAAGCAGCCAAAGGGAAAATTGAGGCTTTAAAATCTAAATTAAATGGAAATAATAAAATTGGGAGGCACAATAGTGAAGGGTCTTGCTCTGCTGATTCATGACAAGAAAGCACTGGCTTCAAATCCCAGCAAGGTGTCGTGTTTGCATTCTCTCACTTTTCCTCAGGGATTTAAATTTTCTCTTCCAGTCCAAAACATGTAAGCTGGATAATTGGGGGCTTCTATATTAGCTCCTCTCACTTCTTGCTTTTGCCAACTCTTATACATTTATTGCTATATTGTCTGTTCTTACTTCTGTTTTCAAACCATTTCAAACCCATATAATCACCACTAGTATATTTTATTTCTCTACACTGTTACCTTGGTTTATTGTGGAAACAAGAATGGCTAAACTCATTAATTGTTCTCCATCTCATATACAATTGTTAAACATGCTCAATGTGTTTCATGGAAATTACACCCAATTTTTATTGTTTCAGTTGGGAAGTTTAATATAAGAGACTGATATCTAAATGAAACAAAAAGATTTATTGCAAACTGAGTAGGGCTAAATGACCAGCACCCTCCTAAATGTGCACTGGGCACATAGATGTCCCAGTGCACATTTAATTAAGGGACTGGCTCTCTGGCAATAGCGGTTTTTAGTTTGATGGGTTCAGTTCTGCACCTTTACCAGATTGCTATGTATGAAGTTGTCAAATTTCTCTGACAAATGCTTTGATTCTTATACACCAGCAAAGATGGACTTTATGCTATTCAGAAAATCAGATTCTCAAACATACATAAATCAGTTTTGTTAAGAATTAATACATATTACACAATCTCTCATCTCTGTTTGCTGCTGGAATATTATGCAGGGAAAAACATCAAAGAAAACAGACCCCAAAGTGACTTCATGAAATATTTAGACTAGAAAATGGTGGAAATATTCTCATGCAGTTTTGTTACAATAACATAAACATTTCAGATCCTGAAGGAGAAATTAGTTTAATCTAAATTTATTCCTAACAAAGCAGAAATAGCACAAGGGCTGGGGGCTTATTGGGAACATGTGCTAAGATCAGCAGGTGAGGAATTTCACCTCAGTAGATGAACAAAACAAATAAAACTCACTGTTTTTGGCATGAAGGAGGTGAAATAGCACCTTAAAGTCCAACTTGATTTTAGAAACTAAACTGTGATATCAACCTTCGTTTTGGGATCACTTAATGTAGTAGCAGCAAGAATTATGCTTTTAGCAGTACTTGAATATGAAGACTGAAGTATGTTTGGGAGGAGGAATTATACACAATCTATGAAAGGCTGAGAAAATCAGTAGTAGTTGACCTGCAGGTTTTTCATGCAGACATTTTACGAACTGAAACTGGTCGAAGCCTCGAGAACCAAAAGGAAAGGAGGGTACTGTTTAAGCTGTTGTAGACAATATCTTGACAGTAGGTGCAAGATGCACAGGGCATCATGAAAGGAACTACAGTAACTGTGAGACTGAAACTACTATGATGACAGAGGAAAAGGATCAACTTTTTTTTTCTTTGCAGTATGCATGTTGATTGTTCAACCTGCCTCTGAAACTTGAGTGGAGAATCTTCTCTTCATAAACTGTTTTTAGACTTTTTAGACTTGACCAGCCTCCTAAACACATTCTACGTTTACATCACTAAGTCTCTCTCTATTACATTGTGAGTGAACTGAATCTGTCATATGAAAACATTTGAGTTGAGCACGCTCAGGCTGAATCTGTACTTTGTCATTGCCTGACTGCATGGAGGAATTTAAAGGTGCCTAAACTCATGGACTATATCAATAAAGAAATGATACACTGGACTCAAGTTCCTTCTGCTCATAGCCAAAACAGAAAAAGATTTAATGCACACCTCCGGAACCAAAACGTCGCATTTACATCATTACAGAAATCCCAAATCTCTTGACTTCTGCTTCTGACGTTAGTATTTATAGTCTCAGCTCTTCTGTATATTGGGAAGCTTTGCAGCAAATGTAGAATGGCGTTACTGCCCTTCATTTGTGTAGGAATTCTGGCTCCGTTTTGCACTGGATGTGTGTTGGACTTCCTGGAATAATTTGAGACCTGTTGACCTCAACTTCTGCTCCATTTCAGATGTCCTGAATAACAAAGGTAGTGTTCTTATCTGTCCAAACAGCATTCTTTCTATTTGGTCCAATTCGAATTCTTATACCAGGAAAGGGAGGGGATCAGCTCAGGCTGACCTGAAAGGGAATGCCAAAACAACTCCATAAATAGTATTTCCCCTCTAACAACTGACAGCCAGATTGAGATAAATCTTTCTCGACGTCACTTTTTCCAGTGAAATTTTCTCAGATCTAACCCGAGTTGCACTGTGTAATCAAACTCCTTCGTGTGGGAAATTTAGTTACTTGATTATTCTTTTTTCAGCACTCATCTATTTTCATTCACACTCTTTATAATGCTGCCTGGGCAGGTGTCAGGTTCATGTCTCATTTGCTCAGCTTTGCAAGTTTCCTGCTCTCAGTCTGTCATTAATCAGCAGGTTGGTACCTTGAAGTTGCTTTCCTCTGCAGAAAGGTGTTCTGACAGACAGCCAAAGACTGCTCAGAGGTTAGGCACAAAGGGTTGCTTCTGCAGCAAACGTAGAAAGAAATAAAACTCATCATCTAGTGTCAGTCATTTTCACTGGTTTGTTTTTAGCTTAAAGGCCCACTATTATACTTCTTTGAATAAGTTATGATACGCCTGTGAGCTATACGAAACATGTTAATTAGATCTAATATAAAACAATCATTCTCAGAAATTGAAATTTCACCTGAGTTCTGCCTATTTCGAGCTAGTTTATGAATGAATTGTTTTCGAGCTATGATTGTGCAAATGAGCTGCTGCTGGCCGTGCCCTCCTCTAACATTAACACCTCAGACGTGTGGAAATGGCTACAAATAGATGCACAGTAGAACAACCTGCAATCTTTGACCCTGAAGCAGAAGTGAAGCCTCCTGAACAAGTCAAGCAGCTGACATCAGCAAAACAAATGTATTTTTTCCGTTAATGTGACCTTTTTTAAAATATATATTTGAGAGATCAAAGAAGAAGCATCTCCCTCAAAGCGTAGACATCACTTTCAGTTCCAGCTGTGAATGGACTAGCAGAGACTATTGTTCAGTGATAAATCTGCAAACCTGCAGCTGCCCTTACAGGCAAACCAAATGCCATATGGCGAAAGGTTTTATGGCTCATTGAGATTAAGAACAGAACTTATTTTATTGACAATGACCAACAGCACTAAGACCCTCCTCTTGGCACTGAGGTAGCACGTGGCAAAGGGACGGGAGCTTGATTGTTTTACAGCGTATCTCGCTCATGCTATACAATCACGGCACAATGACAGTTTCAATAAATATGTGGATTTTTTTTTGTTTGTTTTTACATAAAATTCACGTACTGCAGCTTTAACCAACTATTAGATAAGAGTGTGTCCATTTTTCTGAAAATGTATTTTTACAGCTTTAATTGGCAAAAAATTGTCTTGTTTTTGAAGGTTAAAGTTCTATGATTGTTCCATGCTGAAAAAAAGGAGTCCAAATGCATCATTAAATGCCTAAAAAAATGTCACAGTTGTCTCTGTTTGAAAAAAATGCAGTGGAGATCTACCTATGTAAATGTACAAAGGAACAATGTGTGTCCAGATCTCTTTCCCCTGTGAGTCTTTAAATAACTATGGCCTGTTACTGTGTGGTCAGATACATAAACACAGGGATTCAACTCACCAAACTGTAGCTGCCTTCGCGTATCGGAAGGAGCATCTGTGAGCATGTCTGACTGCCAACATTGTGCATAAGCAAGTGCATTTGCATGTAAGCACGTGTGCGTGTGTGTTGGTGTGAAGACGAATGACTGTATGCGTGTGTTTGATACAGACCAGATGGGGGATGAAACATCAGATGTTTCTTTTGCAGACTCCTCGTTTTTCATGATGACCAGAAGACGGTCATGTGAGGTCGCTCACTTCACAGCCTCTCTTTAAATCCTCTGAGCCAACCATCCAAACCTTCTCAGGCTTCCCTGAGAAAAAACTATTGTTTCCTTTGAATCAAGCAACACAAAAGTCCATTGAACTTGTGTGTTGCTTCAGGAGTTTAGTCAACTGCTTCCCAAAATAAAATCACTGGATCTATTTTAAACGGAGACTTTAATCAGCACTTGCCTCATTTCTTTATGTGTCTCCACTTTCTTTAAGTGTTTTTAGATTTCTAAATAAAGATTAACTTCAATGAAACAGTCAGCTGAAAAAGTAGGAGAACCAGCTAAATTCTGTTTGAGGTGTCCCACAGTGTGATGTTGTGCAGTCTGCAAATAGCAGATGGGTCGGGGAGTCTGTTTGAACACAAAATAAACTTTTACGTCATGTAACAGTCAAAATGCTTACAACAGTATAAGAAAAAAAGACCTTTAGTAATTTTTGCATCTTTCTGTTTCTGCGGTGGCCCTGAAACCACTTCAACATTAGCAAAGCACAATTCCAAATTCAAAACACGACATTAATTAAACACTACAGCAATTGACAAAACGGAAAGATGTGTCCCAGTTGGAGACTTGAGAGGTCGCTGATTGGACGACAGTGCCTTTGAACCGGAAGTTATTGCTTGAGCGGGTCGGCCCGTTGTTGCGATACATGATAGCGTCCGCCATATTGAAAGTGGCTAATCTGCCAGCAAGCTAATACAAATAAATGGACCAAACTTCGTAATGTGCCGTTCTGCAAAGTATTTTAAATGAATGAATGTCACTGACACAATCGCTCACACACTATTATATATATTAATGAAAAAAGCCCAAAACAAACTGAGGACGTTTTGAACTTTTTGATGTGATTATTTAATTGTTTTGGGGCAGAATAATTACATTTGATACAGCTGATTCTGATAAATCGTTATTATTGATGAACACACACACACACATTTACAGTGGTGTATTCATGAACATATTAACACAATTTCATAATTCAATGTGCATTTGCTATTTCAAGATATGAATAAAGAAACGTAACTTAATTTAAATTTTCAGGCATTTTATTGTAAAGACAAACTTTGATAATAGTTGTCAAACTTTAGCGACATATTTCTACTTTAAAAATAGAAATATTTTTAAAGTAGAAATATTTCTACTTTAAAATATGTGTAATATTATTACACTGAAATAATATTACACATATTATTTCAGTGTAATATGTCAACTGTGCCATAGACAGCAGTGGATGAAATCTAACAGATTAAATTATTTTTAATTTCCTTACATAAATTGTTATAATACCCTAATACTTCAAATTGAGATATTTCACTTAAAATACACAAAAAGTGAAAAAAAAAAAAGTGCACAGTACAATTCAAATTTATATTATACTGGCAACACAGAGACAGGCAGGGGTTCAGTTCAGTCTGCTGGTCGAACTGGGACCAGTTCAGTGACCAGACCTTCTGAGACACCTATCTAGCCACAGGCTAAAGCTAATGATAACAGTGATCTAACAATAGAAAATACATCCCTGATTCATTCACATTCAGAGGAAAAAGACAATGTCTTCACTATGTCTGGGCTTTGACTTAGCATCTAAACACAGAAATTGTGGAGATGAACTGCGAAACAGAAGTCTGAAGAAAAACCGCTCCAGCTCTGGTCTTTATGGACCCGTCCTAACCAAATCATCAGGTCTCCACGCTGCGCTCTGGATTAATGGACTTTCAATCCACTTCAGGTTCGCTGTTATATCAAACAAATAATTGTAATCTACATAAATGATAAGAAACATCTTACAGACACCTGACGAACCTTAAAGTAACCATGTTTGACCACAGACATACTGCGACTTGTCCTGCGAACTTCTAGGTAACCATGGCAACAATAAACAAACCCTCTCTGGAAAAACAACGCAATATAAAAAGGTTAGCTTAGTTAAGAAAATAATCAGAGTAGTTAACTGGGCCAAGTTAATTACAAAGGAACTATTTCTGTGTTGTTTACAAGTTTGTTTCAGCACAGAAAAGCACAGTCCTGGCCACAAAGTCAAGAAATTCTGCTCGTAAATTTTTACCTAAAGGTAAAGGCAGTGGGTCCACTTTGTACTGTAAAATGGTTTATTCTAGTCCACGCAGCACGTTCTCTCCACTGCCACTTTCAAGATGACGGTGACGTAAGTAGGACTCAGCGTAAACGTATTCATGCCTAATCAGCGATTTCTCAGGTCTCAAACTGGGACATACCCTTTCTGTTTTGTTAATGTTGTTGTGTTTTTGAATTTGAAATTGTGCTTCGTTATGTTGAAGTGGTTTGCACCTCAGGGCCACCGTATGTGTCCCACTATTGTCTGGAAAAACCTAAATACGACTCGATCCCCCCAGCCTACCTGCCCCAGCCTCCAGGTTCTTTTTACGGCCCTGTACTTGCACTCCTGTGACTCCACAACTCAGATGGCTGCATAGATTTGTGACACTTATCTTAACAATAATGATTATAATAGCATTTATTTGAGCAACTTTATGGACACTTCCATGGCTGTTTCCACATTTATTGTGCTGTTCATATTAGTTTTGATATTTGCGGTCTTTCGGAGCGCAGCGCAAAGCTCGACATCAGTCACAGCAAATGTATTAACTTGATATTAACAAAGATACAGTGGGACGGATCAGCTGGGAAATATTCACGTGGAAGGCCTGACTAAAACTAACTGGATGTCAGACAAATTCTGGGGCTGATTATATGTCTCTGCTTATACAAAAATAGTAATATCAGCAACCCCTTACTGACATTACTGCCTATGATGTATTAGAAAATACTTTGTCTAGTGAAATTTGCTTTTCTTTTGAGCCATATGGCACAGGAAAATAGTGTTTACGTTAATATTGTCTAAATATTTAAAAAAGTGTATTTTTTCAGTACTCTTAGAGTGCCCTCTCAAAAGTGTTTGAAACAATTAAGATCAATGCTGTGTTCGTATCCCATGTCTGACGCCTTGACGCATCCTTCATCAGGGACAGATTCTCTATCAGAGGACAGAGGATCTGGTACCTCTGTACCACCACCTCTGCCTGTTACTACTGTGAAATCATGCTAGTCTTATTTTATTTCACCAAAAATATGCATATCTTGTAACATCAAAAGGTTTTGCTGCAAAGGTTGAGGTTTTTGTAATGGTTCCATTTCTGTGAAGGATTGTTTTCCTTCGTTTTTTGAGGAAATCCAGCCCAAGTCAATATTTGAAGCAGAGAAAATTGCAACTAATGGCTGGGAGACTGCAGCTCCTATCCTGTTATTTTAAATTGGTGTAGGATTCACAAAGATAAATAAGGAATAAGAAACAAACATGAGAGAACTGTAAGGTAGAAACATGGTTGAATTTCACAGAAGGTGGAGGTTAGACATTGAGAGAATATTTAACATATGCAAATCAGCTTGTGTCAAAAAATTCAAAGAGATTGATGGGAAGGAGATATAGGAATGAGAGCTGGGTTTACTGCAGATTTTAGCCTTTAAACCAAATGAGACACTTCAATCGCCATGGCAAGAGAGCAGGGTAGACAGATGGGTTGATGAAATACAAAACACAAACTTCAGAAACACAAAGAAGTTGAAGCTGTAAAAGTTTGGAGAAGAGAGCAAAGCAAGAGTAAGCGCAGAGGAAGAAGGCAGCAGCAGAAGGTGTCAGTTTGAAGCAGGTTAATGAACCAACATAAAACAGAATTGCAGAGCGAGGGAAGTAATTAACACAGTTACATACTGACCTGAGAGCTGCAGGTGGAGAACCACCTGCATTATAACGCACACTCCCATGCCAGGGACTCACAAACACACTATAAGCCTCCAGTCAGACTGTTAAAAAATTGTGAGAAGGCAAATAAAAAAGTACTTCTTCACAAGTTTTTCTCTGAGATTTGAAATTTAGAAACTTTATTGATTAAAATTATTCTCTCTAAAATATTGCATCCATAGCTCTTCTGTAAAATTGCCACGACAGTTTCCCCAAAATGTTGCATAAGAGGCTTGTCATGACTGGAAAGGTACTGACTTAATCAAAATCAGGTTTTCAAATATAGACCCCCTCCATGTTGTTGTCTATATACGGAAAGTTCCCGCATGTGGACAAAGCTGGAGGCCAAAAAAGTCTATTCCTTTACATGCCATCCATAGCCGCGCTGCCAGAGAAGAATAATTCTGTTAACTCAATGAAACTTGGAAATGTAGGTATTATTAGTACCTGCCATAGCAATGCATAGGGAGGGCAGTGACTGACTAAGTCTATGTTAGTCAACATGCTTGTGACGCTCCACATGTTCTTGAGTACATTGTAGCTTACTTTAGCATTGATGCTAACTTTTAGCATCAGAACTCTGGGTTCCAACCGACAGGCACACTTTGGCAGGCCCCGTTTAAATTTCTTCAGAAATGTGCTATGCTGCACAGCAAAGGGAAAACCATTGGAGTACAACTCAAAATCATTTCTTTTTCACTCTCTGTATAGGCCAATCTATACGCAGACTCGTTGCCATAGCAACTGACAACAATGGCTCTTTATTTCAGGATTCAACACTCAAATGTTTCCCACACAAAGAAGAGAACATTCAGTCTGTTGCAGTGGTATGGTTTTAGGCTTAAATGTTTATTTGCCATTATTAATAAGTGAGCCCTGTGGCAGAGCTGCCACTGCTATTAGTTCATCTAACACAGCAATTTGTGGCTTATGTTTCTTTCCTGCATTCTTTACATATATAAACTGTAGATAACAAAATCACATTTCAATAATAAACTAAACAAAAAATGTTATTGCCATCTTACCTTTACTTATAAATGAAGTCCTTGCGCCGCTCATTCTGCACACAAATGTCAGTTTATCCAAAGCCAAATGTCATTGACATGACAAACGTTCTTAGTACAACCTGGTTTTGAATATGAGTGGTCGACTGCTCATGCTTGGTTTAAGTCACAAAATCCTATCTGAGCCCACACAGTGCCACAAGTTGAGAAAAGAAGGAAGGAAAGTAGAAAACACAGTTTCTAGTCAGATCATCCACAAACCCTGTCTTTTCTTTCCATTTGAAACAAGCAGTATTCTTCCGTCTCATAGTTTGAAGCAAACATTTGAGCTCTGGTGTTGGTCATCCTTGAGGATTATTTTCTGTTTCGATTGAAAAGCCACTTTAGAAAACAGTTGAAGTGTAGAAAAGCAGTCATCCATGTTGACGTCAGAAGAGAGGAGAAAATGAGAAATATATCGCTGCACTTGACTTATTTATTGCATGGCTAACTCGCTGTCTCTTACTCTGCAGGCATGGAGTCACAAGGCCAACGTATGGGCTCATGAGCGCCCCCTGCCGTGAGGCCAGAGAACTGCTTGCCAGAATCTGTTCTCTGTTGTTTCTGATCGCTCCTCAGCACACGAAACACGTTACACACAGAGTTGGTGACAACAAACACTGTATACATAAGCTAAGTTATGGAAAATCAATTCATATATTAAATATTTTTTAACCATTTTATTGGTGACAGACAGACAGGAGGAACATGCGCCCATCAAATGGCAGCCAGTGCAGTTAGCGAGAGGTTGCGTAATTCTCACTTGCCTCTTCTAACCGAATGTCACTGACTCACTGTCACTATGTAGTTTATCAGTGTCAGTATTTCAGAAGGTGCAATATCAGCAGAATAGCCATAGTAAGCAATGCTAATTCACATACAAAACATTGTGTAGAGAACCTGCATTCTCTCCCATGAACAAGTAACTATGATTGTTTCCCCCCTTTGAACATTGAAACTATAAAATGAAATTACAATCAAACTTTGAATACATCGCACCAAAATATCAACTAGTGGCTTATAGATAGCCAACCAAACTAATTATAGAACAGAACTCACCAGAGATTCACACCAAGAGAAAAAAAAAGCAAATCAATCTCAAAAACAAATTTCTTCTGGGTCCAGATACATGGGAGTCAAAATTAGCGATAGCTGAAAATTATTTCCTAAAAATATTGAAAAGGAAACTGAGTTTTATCAATAAAGTGACCAAACAAAGAATTTTTTTCTTCATTCTTCTTTGGTTGTTCTGGCCCATATGCATGACTTAAAGTACATTTTCAAGGCAGTAGGAGGACTTTCATTTACAAGTTAAACCACCTTCAAATGTTTTCCAGTGTACATGTAACTTAAATCATCTAATTGACTGATACAAATAATGTTAAAATCACCATGATGCCATTCAAACACTAAGCATTTACAAATAAAAATATTTGAGCTAATCTTAATAAAAAAAAAAGACTTTTTGGGAAATGTATTTAGAGCCTCAACTTGAGCCCATTTGAATTGATCGTGCATCATGTTCCCAGGTAAATGTAGTACATTTACCTGGGAAAGCAGAAATATAGACACCCCGCTTCACCTCCTAATCTCTTCAGTAACATCCAAAAGCCAGGCTGTGAAAAGAATTGGTCTTTGAAATCCAGATGTGAAAGTTCAGCATGACAGAAACTTGGTGATGCTGTATTAGGTGACCTGTCTGAAATTATTCATCACCTCATTTGATGATTTATTAATGTCCCAGGGAGGCGAGGCAATGGAAGAGATGGGACTGTCCTTCAATGCAGCATGTTCCAGATTTTATTATATACAGAAGACCAAGGAGGTGTGAAGAGTTCTACGTTCTTCAGTCCCAAAACATTAAATCTTTAATCATGAGCAGGTTTGGTTTGTACAAATACCAGTCATAATCCTGTAGATAGTTTTTCAGAACTCACTTGATTGGAATGAAAGAGAATAAAATACAGAGTAAAATCAAATCAAACATACACACAGAGGGACTGATTTGTAATATGACTAAAAGCTAAATTACAAAACATTTCTTCGGTTTGTACTTGTTCTGGTTAATTGATGTCTCTTGCCCATTTGAAAAATGCCCCTGATATAAAAAAAAAACTTGAGTTTATTTTGTCTTTAAAAAAATAAATAAATAAATTGAAAAAAAGAATAATGAATAACTTACTAGGTTGAAGTGATTTTACTACATCAGACTCTTCTAAGGGAAGAGAGAACTGTCTCCCTTCGAACGGAGATGGTTCTTTCAAAAAGGTCACAAAATAGAGTGTGTATTCTGTTGCCTTTATTTGCTTGCTATTATTCTAGATCAGGTTCTAGATCAGGTTCTTCCCATGTTTGGACACCTTCAATCTTTGTAGATGTTTTGTATAAATTGTATGGCTTCTATTTCAGTTTTGCATCACTTCTCTCTACATGGCATTCTTTAACGTTGGCCTTTCATAAGCCTCAGATGATGCTTTCGTTCTGAACTATGTAGAAGTTGAAAGTCTTTGGTGAAACTCTGTGGATGATTTGGGCTTTTCGTCGTTTCGGAAATGTATTCTTACATGTGGAGGACGTTGCGTGGGCTGAAGCACGCATGGGTTCACGGCTGATTAAGCTTTCTGAGTTTTCAGAGATGCGCTGTCGGGGCCCCTCCATCTATTAGGATCTGAGGAGTTAAATGAGGCATACACTCCCACTGCTTTGCTCACCTCGCATTAAGACAACACTGGACACCCAGAGACCTTGTTAGATTATGTTCGGCTGTACTTTCTATTGTTCAGCAGAAATTAAACTTCATACCACTTCACTTTTGATCTGAAGGAGAAAGGAAACCACAATGGAGACCAGCAATGACTCGTGAGTCAGGAGAATTTCTCATCATCTCAACTCAGGGATCATAAGAGCTTGACTATCAGATCAAAGAAGGCACACAGTAACTCAGATTATGATTGATACAGAAAGAGTGATTGTTGCTTAATTCCCGTTTTTGATGCTTGCTTTTTAAGGGACGTTCAGAATGCAGTCTTAAATTTTCTTAAAAAGAGATTTTTCTTTCTCCTTTTTTTGGACAATACGGAGAATTCTGGAGAATACGGAAAGGATTAGGGCCACTGGGAAAAAAGACACAAATTCCAACTTGTTTTTCAGAATTCAGATTTTTTTTAAGTCTGAATTCTGAAATTATAGTCAGAATTGTGAGATTTTCTTTCTCAGAAAAAGTCAAAATTCCAACTTTTTCTCAGAATTTTGAATTTTTCTCATACTTTTGATGCTAATCTGAGAATTCTGACTTGATTTCAGAAGAAAGTCTGAATTCTGAGATTAAGGTCAAAATTCTCATTGAAAAAGTTTGAATTCAGAGTTTTTTCAGTGGCCCTGATCTTCTTGATTAGGAGGATTTACCATCATCCAGTGGTTTAAACCATAACATGCAACACACACATCTGAAACTCCGAGCTTTTAATAGCGTCAGCCTGTCAGAATATCACCAGTTTTTCAAGCAGTTCTGTAATAGCTCAGCGTCTTAAAGATCTTCCTGGTAACTTCTGCTTTGAAATGCGATTGACTGCTCACTGCTTTTCTTCTTAATATGGCATACGTAAAAGAGATGAAGGCAGATTGTTTCAGAATGCGTTAAGAATAGATGGACCTCTACGTAGGGCTGGACAATAAATCAATAACATTATACATAGCGAAAGACACATACTACCTATTGATATTGATATGTCTGATAGAATTTTCAATAGTTCCACTGAAGTCTGATCCAGAACTGCACAGGATTCTGGGAAATATTGGCAATGGAAAGGCTTTAACTACTCAACCTCTCACGGTTAGTCAAGCAAGGTTGATGGCATCAACTAACTCACTTTCTCTTTGGTTGTCTAGCAACATCCTGTTCAGTAAGTTGTGCAGCAGCAGTTTAAAGTTTTTCCACTATGCCTCAATAACTACTGGTCACATCACTAGTTTGGTAGTATTTTAGACAGTCTGATTTGAAATGCTTATATTGTGATATGTTTTTCAGCTAAAACACTTTATCATTACAATATCAATATGAACATCAAGAATTTTGCAATTGCAAATGGCTGACTGGAACGACTGTTGACAGATTTCATAAATATGTAAAGATTTCATAAATAAACATTTATTACCCCAATGAGATACTCATGCTGACTTAACTTCTATGGATTTACCAAGACTTGATTTGAACAGTCCTGAGGCAAATCAAGGGCAGCATCAGTGGCTGGATGTCATTCTGGCCGAGGCAGGAGGTGAATGCTGTACTCAGAAGTCCATCCATCTAGAGTCTATATCACCTTATGCTTGCAGAATCATAGGAAGCTGGTGACTATATCCAGCATAATTGGGAGAGAATCTGGGTTCACGCTGAACCTGTTGACATCCACAAAAAAACAGCCATGCACACACATACACACACTCATATCCATGGGCAATTAAGAGCAGCCAATTAATACAAAGGCTATATTTTCAGAATTGATGAAGAAACTGGAAGATCCATACATGGGAAAAGCATACAGTTTCCATTTAGAAAGATTCTTGGACCAACCAACCCTGCTCCATCACAGCCTGGCCTACGATTTTGTTGCAAAACAAAGATAACGAGATGTCATCCAAAATGAAACAAGAGGAATAGTTTCATTCTCAGTTTTGCAGCTCTTCCAATCCACTTCCTGATGAAGGAGTTCAGAAGCTGCAGGTTGAAGTAATTTAATTCCTTGGACTGAGCCCAGATATTCAGATATCCTCTGAATTAGATTGTTTTTTCAATCAATCAGGCAGGCCTTCAGCATGTGATCTGCACATTGAAGTACAGATAAATATTATGAAATTCACTTTATAACTTAAATAAAATCTGTGCACTGATCAAAGGAAGTCCCTGAGCTGTTCCTGTCGCACATCTCATCACGTCTTTACCTGGCTTTGTTCTTCATTTGTGAGTTTTCTATTTCAACTTCAGAAGCTTTTCACATTGGTAGATTTACCTCTCCCTGACTGCCTCCCCTCATTACAGTCTCGCCCTGTGATTTGCATGACTTTAATCCTCCCCCATTTCAGTCTATAATTCATTCTGTCAAACTACTGCTTTTGTACAAAGTGCTTTCAAAACCACCGTTGCAGATTCTTTTCAGCTTTTCAACTTCTGCAATCCAATTTGATGTCCCAATGATCAACCCCCTCCCATGTTTCCCCACTGAATTCTGAAGGGGAGCATATCAGCCCTACTACCAGCCTAATTTCCAGGTGCAGCCATGCTGTGATGAATTGTCATGTTTTGAGCCATATGGATCTGAGTAGCATGCTTTGACTGAATTTCTAAGTTCATTTTGAGCTTAGAAACTCAGTCAGTACTACTTTAGTCCCTGTGCTTTCTTTTCATTTGTTGTTGACCTTCCTCTAAGCTTTCATAAGGGTTATTAACAAGTCAGGGTTACAAAAAGAAAAACTTGATGTGTTACATTGTTAGGTGAGAAGAAAATCCTGACAGCTTTTTAAAATTTAAATAAATTGGAATAAATGTAGGATTTATAATTGTTTTTCCCACTGGTAATCATTCATGTGTTTTTGGGTCTGTTTCCTCAAGTTGCGCGTCTCAGTCAGACAAAACAAATTTTCCTGCTGATCCAAGGATTAAAATGCACCGCCCTGCAGCAGTTTGCCTCAGTTTGCATTGTGAACATAGATTGTGTGTGTGGCTGAGTCGCTGCACTCCTTTCTAAATAAAATTCTGTGCCCTGATTAATCAGCAATGACACATACAGTAAGACACACAGCCCTAAAAACCCACCCAAAGGCTTTATCACAGTTGCCATGACAATAGGCATAAAAAACAATTAGGAGGGGATTTAAAAACTGATTGGCTGTGTATAGTTTAAGAGGGAGCAGATAACTGCTGCTTTGGAGACAAAGTGATGATAACACATGCATTGTAGATCTGACTCTAACAATGTCTCTCTGCCTGAAACATTTTCCACAAAACTGAGAAAAATTCAAACTTGCAATATACAGACAGTTGTAACAAGGATACAAATACCACCCTGAACCGTCTTGGATATTTCAGTATGTTTAAAAAGTGTAACTTGGACCAGTTCATTGTTGATATACACTCATCTGCCACTTTCTTAGGTACAACGTGCTGGTACCAGGTTAGACCCCCTTTTGCCTTCAGAACTGCCTCAATCCTTTGTTGCACACCTTCAATAAGGTACCTGAAACATTCCTCGGAGAATCTGGTCCATGTCAACATGATAGCATCACACAGTTGTGCAGATTTGTCGGCTGCACATCCTTGATGTGAATCTCCTGTTCCACCATAAGCCAAAGGTTCTCGATCAAATCTGGTGACTGTAGAGGTCATTCAAGTGAACATGAAAATCAGTTCACTTTACTGAACAGGACAGTCTGAGATAGTTTGCGCTTTATGACATGGTATGTTATCCTGCTGGAAGTAGCCATAAGAAGATGGGTACACTGTGGTCATAAAGGGATGGACATGGTCAGTAACAATACTCAGGTAGGCTGTGGCGTCGACACGATGCTCAATTGGTACTAATGGGCCCAAAGCATGCCAGGAAATCATCCCCCCCACCATAGTACCACCACCACCAGCCTGAACAGTTGATATAAGGCAGGGTGGATCCACGCTTTCATGTTGTTGACGCCAAATTCTGACACTAGTAGAAATAAAGACTCATCAGACCAGGCAACGTTTTTCCAATCTGCTATTGTCCAATTTTGGTTAGCTTGAATGAATCATAGCCTCAGATTCCTGTTCTTAGCTGACAGGAGTGGCTCCAGGTGTGGTCTTCTTCTGCTGCAGCCAATCCACCTCAAGGTTCAACATGTTGTGCATTCACATCAAATCAAATTTTATTTGTATAGCACATTTCAGCAGCAAGGCATTTCAAAGTGCTTTACATCATAAACACAAAGTCATGCAACATAGAATAAACAATACATTGATCCATATTACGTTTCAAATAAAACTCTAAACTGGTGTGTTTTTAGTTGAGATTTAAAGGAAGTCAGGGTTTCTGCTGTTTTACACTTTTCTGGAAGTTTGTTCCAAATTTGTGGTGCATAGATGCTGAAAGCTGCTTCTCCTCTTTTGGTTCTGGTTCTGGGGATGCAGAGCAGAACCAGAACCAGAACCTGAGAGTCTGGCAGGTTGATACAACAACAGCAGATCTTTAATGTATTGTGGTGATAAACCGTTCAGTGATTTATAAACTAACTACAGTATTTTAAAGTCTATTATTTGAGCTGCAGGGAGCCAGTGGAGGGACTTTAAACTGCTGTTATGTCTCTAACTTCCTGGTTCTAGTGAGAACATGAGCAGCAGCTTCTGGATCAGCTGCAGCTGGAGGATTGATTTGTTGGTCAGGCCTGTGAAGACGCTGTTACAATAATCAATGCGACTAAAGATAAACGCATGAATGAGTTTCTCTAGATCTGGCTGAGACATCAGTCCTCTAATCCTGGACATGTTCTTCAGGTGATAGAAGGCCGACTTTGTTACTGACTTTATGTGGCTCTGGAGGTTCAGGTCAGAGGTCATCACTAGTCCCAGGTTTGATGATCGCTAGTTTTTAGTTGTAGTAAAAATAGATCTATAGCTCTAGATCTATAGCTCTAGATCTATAGCTTTAGATCTATAACTCTAGATCTATAGCTTTAGATCTATAGCTTTAGATCTATAATTCTAGATCTATAGCTTTAGATCTATAATTCTAGATCTATATATCTAGATCTATAACTCTAGAGATATAGCTCTAGATCTATAATTCTAGATCTATATATCTAGATCTATAACTCTAGAGATATAGCTCTAGATCTATAGCTCTAGATCTATAACTCTAGATCTATAGCTCTAGATCTATAACTCTAGATCTATA
>VMRN01000134.1:688854-700877 GCA_010277015.1 Poeciliopsis turrubarensis | reverse complement strand
TCCTCTTTAGGTCCAAAAATAATGACTTCAGTTTTGTTTATGTTCAGTTGGAGAAAGTTTTGTCTCATCCACACATTTATCTGTTCGAAGCATTTATTCAGTGATTGGATGGGGTCAAAGGTCACCTGGTGACATCGTAATGTAGAGCTGAGTATCATCCGCATAGTTATGGTAGCTGATATTATTTCCTGTTATAACCTGAGCTAGTGGGAGAATATAAATATTGAATAAGAGGGGTCCTAGGACTGAACCTTGGGGTACCCCACATGTGACCTTTGACCTCTTTGATGAGAAGTTTCCAATTGAAACAAAGAAATCCCTGTTCTTTATGTAAGAGTCAAACCAGTTGATCACTGAACCGGAGAGTCCGACCCAACTCTCCAGTCCATTCAGTAATATGTCAAAAGCTGCACTGAGGTCCAACAGAACCAGAACCAACACCGTGGTTCTCCCACAGTCCGTATTTATATGGATATCATTGAATACTTTGACTAGGCCAGTCTCCGTGCTGTGGTAACCATGGAAACCAGATTGGAAAGAGTCAAAGCAGTTGGTCATCATGAGGAAACTATTTAATTGTTTACACAGTTTTTTCAATAACTTTGCTGATGAATGGGAGGTCAGAGGTCAGAGGTCAGAGGTCGGCCTGTAATTCTGCAGTAGTGATTTGTCCAGATTGTTCTTTTTTAGCAGTGGTTTGATAACTGCTGTTTTTAAAGCCTGGGGGAAAACGCCTGATGTGAGTGATGAGTTACTATTTGGATCAGAGCAGCAGCAACAACAGGCAGGACTTTCTGAAAGAAATGTTCTAGAGTTATAGATCTAGAACATCCAGACAGCAGGAGCTTGAACTTAATTGACTAATTAATTGTCTTTAATTGTCTTAGTTGTCCCATTGAAATTTTAAACTTGGTTTTTTATGCAACTGTTAACTTAAGAATGTTAATTTATATGCAAACATGGATTTTAATAATTATCTCATTTTCCACAAGCAATCAAGCAAGTACATTGTTTTTTTGGGGTTATTTTTTGGTTTTTTTCATAAATTGTGTTGCCCTTTTGAGCTGCCAAGGTGATATTTGGAAAACTTTTATTTTATGTTATTTAAAAAAATTGAATAATTCATGCAACAACTAAGAGAAATTATGGATGAAATAGCAGAACAAATTCTAGATTCATAACATCTGCACTATCTATTCACATAAAAATAATATTAGCCATGAAGTTAAAATTTAAGGCCTTTTTTTAACTACACAAAAAACAAATACACAACAAAATATCAGCTTATTCAATGCCATATCTATTCAGCATAATGATTTTCAAACTTCTTTCAAATCCACCATTCGATTTAGATAGTATTATCTTACTGTCATGATGGAGCCTTAAACTGAGACCTTTAGTTGACACTTGTCAGAGAGCAAGTTATTCTCTGTATGTTTAGGGTTGTTATTCTGACAGAAGGTGAACCTCAACCCTGGTTCCCCATCTTTGCGAGCCTCTGATGGAGCATAGCTCTTCAGATATAATGTCTTACAGGTTTCAGAAGAGTCCCTGCTCCAACACATGTGAGTGAAATGACTTATGTCTCAGCATGTCAGCTAGCTTGGCAAAGACCTCATAATGAGCCATTCAGTTTAGTTGTGTTTGTGAATCTAACATTTGCAGGACAGTAGGTCTCCAAACTAGGATTGAAGACTTGTTCTAGCTGCTTTTGTTCATGGAATTATCTTGTTTTCAGTCCCATTCATTTTCCCTGACCAGCTGTTGACAAGAAGTCTCTGCTGTGCTAAAAAATATGTTCCTTCACACATGATTAAATGCCAATAAAGCATGAAAACAAGGCAGATACTGAGAAATATATGCATGCATAATGTGTGTGGTGACCTAGATGTGTGCAACATGTAATAAAGCTGAAATATGACCAGACACACCTTTATTCAGTCTCAGAAACCACTAAACTTGTTGGATTGTTGAGCTGCTGTTTCAGCCTCCTAGAACTGAGCAGGACCAGTTTCCTGAATAATCACAGAAACTGTACGCATCAAATCTACTCTGACTGTTTGAAGCTCAGAGCGTCTTTGAGCAAGACACTGCTGCCTGGTGGAATTCAACAGCAGTCTCTAATTTCAAGCCAATTAACAACATGCTGTGGAAATGAGGAGGTAAGTTGATCCTGACTGACTGCTCGCCTGCTTTGCGCCACATCAGCACTGAGTATAAACGCCAAAAATCCCAGCTTTAAATGTAACATTTTCCAGCAGCACTGAGCTCTGATCAGACAGGAGGGATCTGAGCTCCATCACATTTAGCAACAATTGTCCATTTCCTCTGACCTACAGATAGCATTGGTGCTCATCTCACAGAGTCTACCATGTTAGAGACTCTTGTGTAATCTGTTCCTTTGTAGGATGAAGTCCTACTCCTGCATCCTGTTACTATGGAGACACAAAATTAAACAGGAAAAGAAATTGGATTATTCTGATGTTTCACAAAATAAAAGAAGTTGTTGATTAAACCATTTCTCACTTTTTGCTTTTAAAAATGATTTTCCATTCCTAAAGTTCACCTTGTTATGACAGCTGTGTTACTATTTTGTCTTTTAAGAGACACTCAGGAATCTGAACAGACTTTTTCCATGTGTCCTCCTCTACCCTCCCTGCATCTCCTAGGGCTTTAACTCCTGCTGACAGCCAAGTGAGTGGGGGGAAGGTTTTTCCCATTCTTTGTTTCCTGTAGGTGGAAGAGGGAGAAGGACAGAGACTAGTTTTTTTAGAACAATTGGTTTTGATATGTGTGAAAAGTGGCACCACCTGCAAAGAATGCCTGGTGTTCCTGAGTTGAATCTAATGTACTTAATACCCATCATGTGGGAGCTGCAGTGCCTCTCAAAAGTAGTCTAATTTCTTTTTATGTTGTATTACAACCAGAAATTTCAATGTATTTCATTAGGAGTTAATGACCAATACAAAGAGGCACGGAAATGTTACATAAGAAGAAAATAATTCACAGAAACAAACAATTCTGGCATGACATTGTAATCAAACCCCAAGCCAACATTTGGAAGTCTATTAGCTTTGCACATCCAGAGAGTAAAATTGCACAGAGAGGAGCCTGTGAACTGCAATTCATCAGCCTGACTCACACCATCCTACCTTTAAACACCAAGAATTGTAACCTACAACGCTTGAGGCAGAGAATGGATTCTCAACCCAGACATCAACCAGTTTCTGTTTTGGCTTCAGAATGAGAAAAAACATTTAATCCTGATACAGAGAAACTGAAGCAAAAGGAAACAATATTACAGGTTGTTGGTGGGATGGGTTAGAGAAAAACAAACATTCAAGTGGTGCTGTGGTGGTGCAGAGGCACAGCACAACCCTCATATTGAAGCCTCAGTGGTGGTCACAGGTTCAATTCCTGGCCTGGCAACATTTGCCGTATGTCTTCCCCCTCTCTCGTTACCGTTTCCTTTCAAGCTACTTTCGAATAAAGGCCACTAGAGCCAACAAAACCTTTTAAAACAAACATTCAAACCCCAAAATGATGATGAGGTGAGACAACATTTTTCTTTAATGTCCTTAACTTCTGCAATAGCTTTAGTCTCATCCAGTCAGCTCATCTACTAGTAACGTGTTCTGAACAAGTACAGTGCGTTTTTTTCCATGCTAAGAAACAAAACTCTTCATGCCTGAAAAGCTTTGTTAAAAATGATTTGGTAAACAAATAGGAAGCATGTCTGGGCTGGATGTGAGAGCAGACACAGACCCCTGATGCTCCATGACAGCTTTATGGCTTATCAAGCTCATCAATAAAACAGACTAGATTTCCTGGTATTTTTCAGGTGTTCATTAAGAGAATGACAACTATTGTGTTCATCTTTCTTGAATCTTATTCTTCTATTGAGTTTTAAATCAATAATCCTCTGTTAGTTTTCAGAACTTTTTAGCACACAATTGTCCAGCCAAACAAAAGCTGTAATTCAAATCTTAAATTATAGAGAACAATTTGTTTAAATATTTTACAAAATTTAGAGTATTGCTCTTTAACAGTTCTTTTATGTCAGAAAATTGTAAAAACATATTTAATATCTACATCAACACAGAGTTCATGAAAATACAGTTAACAACAATGCTTCAGTTGGAAGAAAAAAAATACTGTTGAGCAACAGATTTGATCGACAAATTTTGGATCTGGTCAAGTCTCTCACTGCAATTGAGAACATTTTCTCAACGAGAAGACTGGGCAAAGAAGAGCCCGCTTGTTCTGCAGAGACACCCAGAGGGACACGTCCTGGACTTGCTTGGATTCATGACAACAAGATTTCTGCTGTTTGCAGTTGGCAGACACCTGGCATTTCGGCAAATTTTTGGTGGATTGCGGCGGCTATTGAACACTCATACTAACATGCTGTGGGACATAGGTGCAAGTTGAATACAATTCTGGCTGAGCTGCTGGACTTCAGGGCTCATTAGCAGGATGGAATTGATCTTGGGCATATCCTTCCCGATGTCATTTCATCCTATTTATTCTTTATCCAGAGAAACTCCTATTAGTTTATAAATTGTGGATTACTTATTCTTATTTCTTAGAGAAACTCTGAAGTTGTAATTGTGAAGTACTTTTGTTGTTGTTTTGTTTTTCTTTCACTTTCTTCAGTTTTTTAGTTGTTTTCTTTGTATTTTCTCTAATTCATGTAAAGCACTTGGAAATGCTTTGCTGCTGAAAGTGTGCGATATAAATAAAATGACCTGACTGTCAAGACTTAGAGTTGCTGGTGGTGAGGATGGACGTGGTAGGATCCAGGTTGAAGTGCAAAATGGTGGTTTATTGATGATCACAAAAGAATACAGAAGTCCAGGCAGCACAGGTGAGCAACAAGGCTAGAAACTCAGGTAATGGTAGCACTGGAACAATGACATGAGTAACGACTACTTAAAAAACAAATGAAAGGACAAAAGCAGCATTGAGGAGTCAAAACATGACAAGGATCCGACAGGGAGCAGTAACACAACTGGGGTTAAATACACTGAGGGCAAAACAAGGGACAGTTGGAAACAATCACAGGGCAGACGGGACAACACAGGGACCAAGAAACACACAAAGCCAAATCCTCACACTTACAAGTAACATGTACATAAAGAGGTAAAGTAAGTGAGGTTTTTATTAGAGATTTAAAAAACACAACATTTGATGAGAGGGTTTAGTATGTATGTGTGTGTGAGTGAATGTAATACAGGTTTTTTCAGGGTTGTAAAGATATAGAATCAATTGAATTTCTGGATTACAGTAGTTGATGGCGGTAATTCACCAAGTCTGTAAGCTGCCAGTAAACGCCAAAGAAGAAGGACAAGAAGGAAAGTTTTTCTCAATACCTCAATATTTCTAATAACATGAAATTTATTGTAGATGTTGGCAACAGCTGAGGTGTTCCACACATGCAGAAACGCCAGTGATAGCTTCAAAGTGTCTTAATTGTGAAGAAACTAGTCATATGCTATGTACATGAATATACAAGGTCTCACAAAACTGTCTTGTATGGACTCTGTTTTTATGCACTTTCTGTAAATTTTCAGTGTAATAAAATGAAATGTGCAGCACTGTAATTTCCTTTCATTGAAACCAAGTGGGGCTGCACAGTGGCACAGTTGGTAGCACTGTTGCCTTGCAGCAAGAAGGTCCTGGGTTCAATTCCCCATGTTCTGACTATCAGTGCTACCTTGTCAGATTTTCCTGCTGTAGCACAGATAGGGAGCTAAGTCTATCTGTCAGTGCTGCACTTCCAAAGCGCAGCACTGACATGTTTATAAGCCAAAATCTATAGCGGGTTGTGTTAATGTTAAATATATTGGATAACATTATTTGAGTGATGGGACTGAAGTTGAAGCTTAGCAGTCATGCTCAGCTTAGCATTGGAACAATTTCATCTGTTGTATGACAGACTTTATGAAATGCAGCGCAGCCACAATGTGTCCACTGAACTGCGCAGGTCACTGTGTTCCTGAAATGATAGGATATGATTAATATGCACTAATATTACACAGATATTACACAGCTTCAATCCCGCACAGTATAGCTAACATCTATTTAGCAAAGCTTAACAATAAAAAAGAGTGTCTGCTGCCGTGGAAAAAAATATTTCCAAGCTCAGGTAAAATCACTCAATCAGATTCATTCATGAATTGTGCACAACTCAGGGAGCTCATAAGACAATCAATAATCAAGCCAGTCTGGATGAAAAGCTCGCAAAGCTCTGCCAGGCAGAGACAACACATAAGTTTTATACAAGAATAAGGAATGAAAAACAAGAATGAAACACAAGGGGTGAGACGGTCTGGTTCTGATGCAGCGGTGGAAAACAACCTTCCAACCTCGTACATGTAACCCAATAGATCTTTTGGTGACAGTTCACAAACATCTCATATGACATGACTAGCAGATGTGACCTTATTGTCATCTTTTCCATCACTCTGTATTGCCGTGTGACAGGCTGGCGACCTGTCCAGGGTGACCCCGCCTCTCACCAGGAACGTTAGCTGGAGATAGACACCAGCACCTCCCGACCTCTCTAGGGACAAGGGTGTTAGAAATGGATGGATGAAACCAAGTCTTTACTTAGCTATATATTTAGGATTATAGTCTTGGATGGAAATCAACTTTTGTTTTATCTTCAGATTCTAATCAAATAACATTTCTCCATTCATCCTTCCTTCAGTTAACTTAACCGGCAAGAATAGACAAGTCTTGCACAATGACTGTCCATGGAGGTCATTGTAGTTGAGGTGTTTAATTTATGTCTTGATGGAAAAATCTTATTTGCTTGGAAGCAGAGCATCTGAAGCTCTGTGAGAATGATTCTTGGCTCTTGGAAAACTTCTTAAATGGTCATTTTGCTTGATTTGTCAGACATTTCAAGAGGAGTGTCTGACCTCGGGAGGTAATTGGTGAGATTATGTTCATTTCACTTAGTACATTCAGAATTTTAGAAATGCAGTTAAAGCAATTTTGCAACACTAAGACTTTTTTCAGTGAACTGGAGAAATCAACAAGCCAGTATGTCCTGTGATATTTATTAAGTCTTGGCAATCAGGACCAATTCTTTTACAATTATTTCCATTAGTGTCTGATTTCATTCTAAAACAGATGAACACTTTTTGTCACATGAGTAATTGCCTCTGCCTCTGCAATCAGGCAAGATTTCTCTGCTTTGCTAATGTCATAACCAGCAGAGCTGAGTTTAACTCAGAGATTCCAGAAAGCTTTCTTCATTTCTGTCCATTTTTGTGCTTCGAAGCAATAAAGAGAAAGAGGAGAGCTGAGAAGAACATCATGAGCTCTGCAGTTTGCTTCACTTTAGTTTCCAAGATCAGCAGGTAGAGGGCACAATCAATAACGAGCACAAACTAAAAGAACAGTTAGATTTAATTATGAATGTGCATGTTGGCAGGGATGGATGTAAACATTTGAGCTAAAGCGCAAAATTAGAAAGGCAATACTTTAAACTGAAGGCTAATTAATATTTAATGCTGCACATGCAGGAAGTTGGAACAAAACAACTGTTTGGAGGAAATATTTCTTAAATTGTTCATATTAATATCATATCTGGTACAATCAGAAAGATATGAAACTGCTCTCTAAGTTCACGCTCGTTAGATTTACAGAACAGTTGTCCTTGATTTGCTGGTCTGAAGATAACATTATCTATTAATATGAAACAAAAATAACATTTAATTTGAAGGAGTTTTACATCTACTATTATTACTATTAGATACAAATATTTCTTGTGGAGGAATTCCATGAGTTGTTTTATTTTTTGTGAAAGTCTGTCCATGTTGTTAAGTTATGTACCTGCTGTGGAAGCTTTGTATATTCTATTTTTTTCCCCCTCCAGGGATTTTTGTCGGCTCTAGTGTCCCTTATATGAAGGTGGGCAAGGAGAGAGGGGAAGATATGCGGCAAATATCGTCGGGTCTGGGAATTGAACTTGCGACGACTGCGTCGTGGACTCAAGGCCTCTAAACGTGGGTCGCCCTGCCCCCTACGTCACCACAGCACGCCCAGCTTTCTATATTCTAACAGAAAACATAAAGTATGTTGTGTCATAACATGTCTGGTGTTCATTTAAATACATCTTAATAAGCACTGAAAATGATGTGATAAAATTACAAATATTTTAAGTTGATAAACTTCCAAATATGTTTTCTGACAGAAATGACCGTATCCATCCATTTTCTTACGTCTTTATACCAGAGGGGTCAGGTATGCTGCTGTCTTGCTGGTACCTGGTCTCCAGCAAGACATTTCAGGCGACAGGCGGAGTCACTAACCCAAACCTAAGGACAATTGAAAGAAGTAAGGTAATGAGACAGTCATGGTTTTGGACTGCAGGAGGAAGCCAGAGTACCCAGAGAGAACCAGGCATGACATGGAGAACATGCAAACTCCATGCAGAAAGTTCCCAGGCTGGGAATCAAACCCAGGACCTTCTTGCTGCAAAGCAACAATGCTACCACTGTAGAGCCCCGGAAAACACAGCTTGATGGGATTCGTCAAGCTAGTGGATGTGATGTTTTGTAGCATTTCAAGTGCTTTCAATGGCAGACTGGTGTCAATATTTGCAGCCTGACTGGCCTGCAGATGTGCAGATGTATCTATAAAAACTGTGTACTGTATATACTGACAACTTTCTCTAATGAACCAAAATATTGGACTTCTTTTTCAGTTTGCATAAAATCTGAAGGCTTTCATTGCCACTTTTACACAAAAGTAAAGTATTAAACAGAAGAAGATCTCTTTGTTCCAAAAATATTTTGGTTCAGCATCTGCAAGTAAGTGGTCAGTGGTTAGACACAGACAACAAGAAAGGCACAGCATTATCTCTGCACAGACGCCTGTTCCTCTTTTGTGACTTTTACATTCAGAGGACAGGAAACAGAGCGTCATGAGCCAGATTAGCACAAATTTCAGGACATCCTTTCTCCATGGCTAAAACATGGTTGTGTGTGCAATGCATCAATAATTTATTCATTCTCCCAGCCTCTTTTATGGAAAAACCTCAGACAGCACGTTCTTTCACGGACCCTTTGGCTGCTTCTTATAATTTAATGTATAGAAATATTGCGTGTTGGAGCTGAAGGCAACAACAAGCCTTTTAAAGAGCAGCTGCTGCTTTTTGTTTGTGTCAGACAAAACAGCTCGCAGCACAAGGACATAAAACATTATGAAATACCATGAAATTTTGATTTGAACATGGATTAAAGAGTAAAAGAACAAGTGAGGAGTGTATTTGTTCAGAAGTCCTGGCTCGGAAATAATAATGGCGTCAGGAAAAAAGAAAAATGAACGAACAACTTGAAATTAGATTAAGCTTTTTATTTCTCACTTGTAAACATTTCCTTTCTGGAAAGCGTTCCTGGAAATCGAACTAAAGGTGAAATTGGAATATCTATGTCCACATATGTAAATATAATAGCATAGTAAAACAGTGCATTCTGGTCTGAATGGAGAAGTTGCAGAAAACTGTGTGCTGCAAGGCATGCAGGGCAGAATATGATGATATGATATAATGAGACTAAGGTTTCATTTGTTAGTCTACATGCAAAACACACCTCGACATTGTGACGGCAGCCTCATGCTAGGGGAAAATCTCTTCTCTTTAAGCTTTTATTGAGGGAAGCTGGACAGAATGTCAAGGCAGTACTTGGAGAAAACCTGTTAGAGACTGCAAGGCAGCTGAAACCATAGCGGAGTTTCACTTCAGACCCAGACAGAACAAACAATCCAATTACAAATCTGTGGCATGGCTGGAAAATTCAGGTCCACAGGCGCTGTGGCTTCAATCTTTCATCTTGACCTAATTTGAAAAAAAAAGGAAAAAAAAAGAAAAATCTACAAAAATTTTAATTTCAACATGTGCAATGTCAGCAGAAATTTACCCTAGAAACTTGCAGCTGTTACTTTATTGAAAGATTGTTGTAATGGTAATGTAAAAAACCTGAAGATGGTATAAATGCTGCAAGGCTCCATACATTTTTCCTAGTTTCTCTTTGCTGACGCATTTTGTTTGTTACTGTCATCAGATCCAAGATTTGTATTAATTGTAGTGAAATTATGCAAAAAACATAATGAAAATATTTTTTTGTCTCTCCCTCTGCCTTAGTAAGGCAGGATGCTTCCCCCTCTCAATGGAAATGGAAAATAAATAAATCAGTTTAACATGAAAATGAACTTCATGACCTTGGAGCATGCATTGCTCATAGGTTTTAAGGTAATTATTTTCTCCTAAAATAAATTTTGCGAGACTCAGCAAACCCCACCATTTCGAGCGGTCACAGATAAACGACGCTGTGAGGATGGAGCATTTGAATCCCTTGTGAAGTCGATTGTTTGTCCTATTTCCACCAGATGCACCTACACTGCTTTTAGCCTGCTCATCGGGAGCAGATAAATTAATTAGGAGGGATGTGGATGAAAGGCGGTGTTGATTCTCCTCTCTGTTTTTCTCAATAAATTCACTGGCTGGAAAGTGACAAGAAGGGGATAATCAGCTTCTCTACATTTCTTGGGAGAATGCAGAGGAGGAACGCTATTATGTGATAAGAAATTATTAAACTATGTTGAGGATGCCGTAAAAGCAGAATATAGACAAATATATAATATTGTCACACACTTAGTTAATGTATAAAATCATTACATTATGAGGAACCCACTGAAATAGACACGTTTTTGTGTGTGTGGGTGAAATTGTTGATACAAAAAGTTCACATTGTCTCTGACATAACTCCAAACTGAAAAAAATCTAAATCAAACATTATTTCTGAATTTTGGTTCAACAGAATTGTTTAAAAAAAATAAACAAATGAAACAGATTCAGATTCAGATTCATTTATTTGTGTCCCAAATGGGCAACTGATGTTACAACAAGTACAAAAACGAAAACAAAACAAAATGTATCAAAAAGACACAGAATACCAATCAATACATAATGGAAAAAGCCCAACAACGGATTTCATCACTGAGTGACAGTTGCTCCAACCACCAGATCAAGTACAAGTCCCTCACCTTCACCTGCATTAAAGAGATGTTGCTGTAGGAACTAAGAGATTTATACCTGTTACTTTTGATGCTAGGAAGTCTGAGCCTGATGCCAGAAGACAGAAACTGGAACTCAGCATGTAGAGGATGAGACATATCAGCAATAACAGCTTTAGTTTTTCTAAGGATTTCTTTTTTACACTATTCTGTGAGTGAGTGTTCAACCCCTTACATCTTATTGCTAATATTAATCACTCTGCTGACGGCGTTTCTTGACCTAATGCTAAGATTTCCAAACCAGCATAGTAGAGAAAAAGTCAACACCGACTCAATATATGATCTATAAAATAAGACCATCATTGACTTGTCCACTTGAAGCTTTCGAGTCTCCTTAGACAAAATAATCTTCGCTGGCCCTTTTTTTGTAGGTTTTCTGAATGGCAGGTGAATTTTAACTTATTATCCAAAATAGTCCCAAGATATTTATAGTTTTCTACTGTCTCCACTGTCTGACCTTTAATTACTGTTTGATTTGTGTTATGGCGTTTCAGTCTAAAATCAATGCACATGTCCTTTGTTTTCTGTACACTTAATAAAAGAAAAGCTTCATCACACCAGTCAACAAATCCATGGCCCACAGCGCCATGGGCATGTTCATCATTATGTGGAAGGCTAATTATCACTGAGTTGTCTGCAAATGTTAATATTAACTATTCGCATGTCAGTTAATATTCAAATTTGCAGATGACTCAGTGGTTGTTAGCCATCATTTTGTTATGATTTAAAAGACTGAAAATAATTTGACCATTGGGACATGGAACATTAAACTAAGTCCTTTAATTAGCATTACATGTGCCTTCAAACTTTTAATCAATGCAGTTTGTTTGTACAGCACTATTAACAAGACAATTCAAAGTGCTTTACTCCACGGAAACATAAAATGCATCATAAACACATCATACAGTCAACAATTGTGAAAACCAGTAAAAGAC
>VMRN01000134.1:655795-679675 GCA_010277015.1 Poeciliopsis turrubarensis | reverse complement strand
AGAGGGGGGAGGGAGGATGATGGTAGAGGAAGGGAGGAGGTGAGGATGCTCATCAAGCAGTTCGGGACTCAGAGCCGTCGCGGCAGCAAAGCGCTGCGCTCCAACTGTATGGATGTTAATAAGCCAGAGAAATAAACGCGGGCGGTGCGGGCGGTGCGGGCGGTGCGTGTGGCCGGGCTGCGGTGGATCCCTGCCGGCCACGGCGTGAATGGGATTCCTCAGGTTGCTCCAGATCCCCTGACGGTGCTGCTGCTTCTGGTGCTGCTGCTTCTGCTGCTGCTGCAGGAACATGCGTCTGCAGAGTTTTCCGGTCCCCCCGCTGCTGCTGCTGCTGCAGCTGCTGCAGCTGCTGCAGCTGCTGCTGACTGGGATTTGCAGCGGCACAAGTTTCCCAAGTAACATAAACATCGGTGAGTCTCAGCTGATTCTGTCTCTCAGATTTCTTATACTACTCTTCATTTTAAAGGACAATTGACATTTTCTCCTGCCTCTCGATTGACACAAAAATATCCCCGTTGTTATTATTAGATGCATTAGAACTTATGCAAGCTTATTTTCTTCCTTTACAAAGCAAAATGAGTTCAGACAGCACTGAAAGTGCTCAGTGTTGCACTTTCAGAGTCTTATTCATTATTCAGCTTGTGGTTTGAAGCATTTTACGCTCATTTACTTGCAACAAGCAGAGTAACATGTCTAAAATGTAAAGCATCGTCTCAGATGTTTTTAAATTCAAAAGAATATCTTTCTGTTTTTCACAGTTAGTAACCAGCATTACCACCACTGGCATTGATCACAGATTATGGTTAGTTATGATCAATAATCGAGGTCTCTTTACCTTTCAGGAACTAACAATATTCTTAGTGGTATTGAACTGAGACCCAGCATCACGGACAGAGTCAGTTGTGGACAGACAGACGGAATCACAAATTAGCAGCAGAATCCATTGACCTTATTATTGGC
Organism: Poeciliopsis turrubarensis; assembly: GCA_010277015.1. Taxonomy (NCBI): domain Eukaryota; kingdom Metazoa; phylum Chordata; class Actinopteri; order Cyprinodontiformes; family Poeciliidae; genus Poeciliopsis; species Poeciliopsis turrubarensis. Next base: position 678,715 of record VMRN01000134.1, on the reverse strand, counting down.
AAAGTTATTTTTACTGCATTCAGTTCCAATCTACTATTAACGAACATTATTGATGTTGTTTCTTCAAAATATAATCAGCAGCAAACTGTGATCCAGAACCATAAATAGAAATGTATGTCAATATGTGAAATAATATGTAATCTGTCTACTAGCCATTGAATTCAAGTTCAAATCATTTTTTTCCCTGTAATTACCAAATACAGCTTTCCTATAATTGGTAATTAATGCCAATTACAGGTATTGGTATCAATTTTATAATTAACATTATTTCTTCATAGTATTTATTGTTTAATGACATCATTTCTAGAAATCCTTTTATAATACATTTTTATTGACTCAACTGTAATGAAGTCATAAATAAACAGAAATGATTAAATATTCCATTAATCTGCCTTAAATGACATTTGATGTAAAGTTGGAGAGTAAAGCTCCATTGCAGTGAACACATAAGCAGACAGTGGAATTCTGGGAAACATCGTGATTTTGTCCGCATAGACATTGGAGATGGAGATGTGAATGGTAATACAATAGAGTGTGTGAGAAGTGAAAACCTCAGTGATGTCAGGCAGTTACCTTAGCATCTGACAGACAGTCTGAAAAGTGTAGCATAGATGAATCAAACACACAATTGGGGTTTGAATTTTCCGCTCCTGTGGGTGGCATCCAGTTGTTCTCCCTTTCTGAAGCCTCGATGGGTTCTACTGTTTATTTGTTTTTATTCAAGGTTGCAAGCTGATGATCTGAACCTGAACAGCATTGGATTTCTGTAAACAGTTAGAATGGCATCTCTGTCTGCAACAACACATTCTTGTATTATTGACATGTCCATTGTTTTGCAAGTTGACGCTCATGGTGACTAGTTCTCCTTTACAACAGTAAGCTGGTCACTTGCACAAGTCATGTAATACACCTAACATCTTATTCTGCAAGTTACTATCAGCACAAAATATTTGCCTCATCTGGCATCTTCAAGCTCTTTTTAATTCTTAAATGCATTGGCAGTTACTTGACTACACTGCAAAACATTTGACCCCCAATCAGTTGTGTCTACTATCTTCTATTCTTTAAGTCAACAAATTTAACCAGTTTTTGATTTGAAACCTAAATGTGTGAGTTTGTGAAACATAAACTTCCAGTAATAAGTTGTGTTAACTTTTCATCAATTTTGTCAAACTTTCCAAGAGTTGAATAAATTTGAGTTTTTAAGTTGGCACTTAAAAAAACTGAAAGAAGGAAAAGACAGGAGTGGGAACTATTTCCCAGAGTGCTTAGCAGCATGTTGTGTCCTGTGTAGCGTTAGATGGGAGTGTGTTATATTGATCTGATTCTTGTGTTATTCAGACAAATGTTTGTTTCACGCAACTGATAGTTTGCAAAGCTTGAGGATATTGTCGTTCATACTGTTTGTGAGCAGAATTTATTACTATGTTTAATCAAATTCATTATCAGATCAGAAATTTTGTTCAAGCAATTTCAAACCGGAATTTAAATATTCAAAAGTAAAATAAGAAGTTTTTCTTTAACTTGATGTTGTGAGTAAAAGTAATGGAGCAATATGTGCTCTTCAAGTAGGTGAGGGCAGTTTGTTTTTTCTTGCATATTGTGAAATAATTATTTGGTTTATATTGAAGCGTTAAGTTAAAACTCACAATTCAAGATTAAATAACTTAAAAAACAATCTTTAGACAACTTGTCTCTAGTTGTAAATCAACTTAATGAACTTTTAGTTCTCAGTTAAAACCAAAAGAATTTCCTTTTTGGTGGACTTTCATTTTCAAGTTAAACCACCTTCAAATATTTTACAGTGTAAATGCATTAGTCAGCATTAGCTGACCTAGATGGAGGTTAAAGGTTGCACATGTTCTAAATGCACTGGGATGATGCACCTTTACCATTTTGTTGATTACAAATTTGTCTTCATTCAGTTGGAAGAAACCGTTGTTGTTTTAAATAAAGCATACTTTAATGGTTATCTTTAAGTCATAAAATGGCCTGCAAAATGACAGCAAAGCATCAAATAAAAATAGTCTGTTACCAAACAACAAAAAACAAATGATTTTTTATTTATATCAAAAAGTAAAACACTAAATAGTGTAGAGTCTTTCTTCAGATATTGGAGGTCAAACAGGATGTCCACTTCTCTTGGAATCCAAACAGCAAGATGTGCTGTTTTTGAGTTAAATGTCACTCTTTGGTCAGCAATAATGTCCAGTTTGTGTGCAGTTTCCATAGCAGCCAGCCATTATACAGGTGCAGCTGTAGGGTTGTACGCACTGAGCGTAGAATATCATTTTCCTTTAAATTAAAAAAAAAAAAAATATATATATATATATATATTAGCCTTTTAATTATTTGCCACTTTTTGATATAACCAAATTTATGGGGAAAAAAAGCATCTTTTGTCACAACATTTGGTTATCTGTAAATGTATGGGGTTGGACACATGTACATCCTGAACATAAATGCTATTGTTCAGTTCACTTTTGTTTCTTTGGTGGGTTGGTGTTTCTTCTGTAAGGAAATGTGACTATGCAGTGAAGCTAGGTAAAAATGAAAAAGCAGAGATTTAAACCTTCCATAGTTTTCGGGTTGGTTGGACCCCACCTGAGCTTTTCACCGTCTGCGGTTCTACTGGGGTCGCCGGTTTAGCATCTTTCTTTGTGGTTTGCGAAATGAGAGCTGACAGGTCACCAGGTTGGGATGTCATGACATCTGACACACTCTTCCTGAGACAGTGGGAGGGTTAAACAGTTAATCTAGTGTAAACTTTGTGTGACATGATGTGGGTTGGATATATGCAGGATATATGAATATCCTGCAGGCACCTCTGCAGGATATTGGTAACAGTAGTATCTATTACTTTGATTAAATGCACCACAGGATCAGGATCAAGCAAGCCCATTATTTAGTCATTTAGATGGAAGAACATTAGTTGCCAACATCTGGGGACATTAGTGTGGAGATGGTCAAAAGCAAAAGTACAGTATCTTCCTTCCAGGCTTGGTGTTGTACCTGCAGCTGAAGTTGACCAGGGTTGGAACATGAGTGGAAGGCGATGGTGTCGTCGTTTCAGTCAGATTAGCTCCAAGCTCTGCCTAACTAGCTGCAAGTCGTCCACTATCCTCTAAAAATCATCAAAAGCAATCCATATTTCAAATAATAATGATAAAAAAATTGTCTTGGTGTTCTGAAGATGCAGAACACAAAGTTTTTGTAAGTCTGACGTTGCATGCAGTCAGTTAGCATATTTATCAAATTTAGCTTTTTTATTACCTTTCAGACCTTTTCATGAAGACAAATGTTTGCCTGCATTATTAATATATTATTAGAAACTATAGTAATATCACTTTTGAAATAACAAAAAGTAATATACTTTGTGTCAAAGTATTTTTAGGAGCTGATCTAATTAAGTTATTTGATCGGTAAATAATTGTTGTTCAGCTTATCATGTTTTCAGGTAAAATGGTTCCATCAAAGACACTAGTCAGTGTTCCAATGTCAACTGAGAATAAAAAAGGTAATTAAAGAAATTCAATATGATTATCACAGATTTCATTCTTAAGTAAATAAAATAATTTCTCATCTTTTGTAAATTTTCTTTAATATAAACCTGATAGCAAGAAGAGAATTATATTAGAAACTCATCAACATCATCACAGATAATTTGAGTAATTTTGTTTTTAGTCATTTTTACTATTGACAAAACTTTCACTACAGTACATGTTCACCTGCTGGATCCAGTTTCAGGGGTATTTCCTCTCGTTTCTTTCCCGCTCCAGTCAGATTGGTTGGTGTGGCTCCTGCAGCTGTGGTCTGCGCAGTGGATCATTATCATGACTCATCGAGCCAACCGGTTCGGACTCCTGCTGTAGTTTGCTCCCAGGTTTGATGCTGATGAGGCATCATGTTGAATTTTTTTTTTCTGGAGCGAACCCCCTCCTGCAGTCTGAGCCTGAATACCAAACAGCTTTCAGCAGTTTTGGCTCTGAAACGTTGTTTTTTTTCTGCATGTTTTTTCTGAATTAGTTTGGCCTTCTGTCACAGCAGATGGACCACTTCCAGCCTTTTAGAACTTGGGTTCATTCATTACGTACTATTACATGGTCTATCAGCATGTCCAAAGTTTGTTGCACATTTTAAATGAAAGTGTTCTGTTCCTCTGATGTTTTATTTATTCATGATTTATTCATCACAGGACATTCAGAAGTTTTATTCTGGATAAAATGGATTGGATGTTTATTTCTCTCTTTGCAAAATTAAAAAGTTACTGTGTTTTAAAACACCTTAAGCTTTTTACATTTTGTCACCTAAAAACAAATTCTGCTGTGATTTATTGGCATTTTATTTGACATAGAAAACGTTCACAGTCAGTGTTGAATCAGGAGGAGCTGTAGAGATGCACAGCAGAGGCAGGTTCTGTCGATGTGACCATTTCTGCCAAACACAAATCTCACCTTATGACATGGATGAAAGAACGAAACCTATTAAGTTTGCTATAAGTCACGGATGGTAATAAAACACCAAGCAGAAACGTTCTGGAGGTCAGGAGAAGCACAATGTGTAACACTTCATAAGGTACCAAACACACTCTCTCTGACTTAAAGTAAAAATGCATCCAGTGTGTTAAAGTTGTAAAAGAGGTAGAGACCACCAATTCCTTAAGATCAACAGTTTTGTACTAGATTCTGTTGGTCTCATATATACCTCAACTATTCTTTTCCCTTGATGAAATAATCTTGTTCACAAATTAGGGAAAAATGGAGTGGGAGATCAACAGGTCTATTGGCGCAGCGTCTGCTGTGAAGCAGGTGCAGTACCAGTCTGTCGCGATGTAGAGAGAGCTGAGCCAAAAAGCGAAGCTCCCAATTTATCGTTCAATCTGAATTATAATTTCCTTCTAATCCTCTGGTCCAATGATTAAAACTTCTGTTTTGTCCTGGTTTAGCTGGAGAAAGTTCTGTGCCATCCAGGTCTTTAAGTGCAGTGATTGGCTGAGGGTCGTCCAGAGACAGTGAGATGTATAACTTGGTGTCATCAACATAAATTTGGAAACTGATTCCGTGGTTCCTGATGACTCCACCAAGCGGCAACATGTACAATTTAAAAAGTAGAGGACCTAAAATAGAGCGTTTACTACGGCGTCCCCCAAAACGAAACCTTGCAGTGTTGTTGCTCAGAATAAAATTATCATGAAAACAGCTCTCTTTTTGTTCCAGAGGACCAATAAGCTGCTGACCAGTCGGAGTTTAAGTGTTCACATTATTTTCATGAGATCCTGAAAACTATTATGAGAAGTGGGTGTGAGTGGCAGGCAAATGATAGAAATCAGTGCCATGCCAAGAGGCTTTTAACAGCAATTACTGCCAAACACTGACGATTTTTAGCCCCAATGATGAAGCCTGACTGAGGGATGAATCATGAAGCAAGAGGTCCCTTTATTTATAATGTCAAAATTTGTTTTGTACAGTTTCAGAATTTAGGACTCAACTGTCGGCATCAGAATGGCAACTCAGAGGTCTGAAGTAGACTTGAAATCTCAAGAATTGGTTAAATTTTGACATGATTACCAAAGACTAGTGTAACAAGCACCATGGTGCCTGACATGTGTTACCATGACATTTTTGTTTAAAGGACTTTTAGGACCTTGAGATACTAGTTCAGCCTGTTTAAAGTTGAACATTTTGGAGCCACTGGCCCAAAGAAAAAAAACATGTAGAGGCAAAATGTTATATTTTTAATAGTAATATGAGACACACCCTTCAAAAATTTATCTTTCAAAAATTTGGAAAGCCAAATTTAATTTCTTTTTACTTTCACAAATATGCTGTACTTTCTGCCAGTCTGCAGCTGTAATTATGTTTCAAATTTGTTTTGAGAGGGACTGAAGTAGGGAATATATTTTTACTTGAACACCTTTAAGAAACAAGTCCTGCAGTAGATTATGCAATTTTGATGCTCCTGTAAAGTCCTCAGCTTTGACCCATTTTTATTCATTTAAACGGCAGGATCTCACATCTCCTACCTTTAAAATGCTGCTGTCAGACATACAAAGTACACCTTTAAAGCATAATTTTGTCTTTATACAATTATTGAATTGTACCAGTCTTACTAGTGCTCTATAACTAAATCTTCTACTCACTGTGTGTTTTTATATTGACTAGGAGGCCTTTTCCCCACTGGGTCCCATGAGTACGAGGTGTTTCGTTTCGCCCTGGCACAACATCAGGACGTCCCCAAACTGGTGCCACAGGTGGACATGGTGGACATTGGAAGCAGTTTTGCCATGACTTATGCTTGTAAGTGAAAAAAGCTGTCACTAAAAGCTGTGAGTGTGTGTGTGTGAGTGTGGGAAAGATTTCAGATTGTCTGTGAACAAAAATACTTCAGCCAGCATTCTTTGGGGAGCAAGACTCTGGGAAGACACCTTGACTTTGATTCTTCAGGAGCCTATTTCACTGAACAGTGTATATTTGGTGTTGTTTATTGCATTTTGGTGCAAAGGCTTATTGTGGTATGTTTATTTTGTTATTATGTCCCAAAGCTCATGAAAAAACATCCACATTAAACAAATTCAACTGTGGGAGAAACACCTTTACTGAAAACAGACACATAATAGTCCTAAAAAAAATACTGCAAGTCAAAAAGGCTTCAGCATCCGAAGAATATAAAATATTTAACACTAAAAAACATACCTATGGAAAATAAGCACCTTTAAAATAAATAAGAATGAACAAGACAAACCTCAGCTTGACTTTAAAATGTAATTTTGCATTTCTAAATTAAATTTCTAAAACATGCTTGTTTGAAACACGATTTTGCTCATTCTGAACTCTAAAGTAGATTTGGGACCAGTGACCTTTATTTTTTATTACCTGACAGGAAGAAAGGTGGAGAGAACGGTGGAGGACATGCAGCAAATGTCCTGAGTTTGGGCCGAGGGCTGACAGCAGCTGTCTGAAGGTCTTCAGCCTTTGGCACATGATGCTGCTGCTTTACTGCTGAGCCGTGTGGCACCATGCAAAAAGGCAATTGGATCACCAGCTTGCCATGGACTTTTTAGTTTAAAAAATATGGCATGACTGTGGGAACTCCATGTGCTGGAGAGCATAGATAGTGTATACTAAATCAAAATTTAGTTCATCTAAATTTTAGTTCATCTAAATTTAGATTTAGTTCATTTAAATTTAGTTAATTTAGATGAACTAAAATTGAATTTAGCTAATCTCACGCAGTGCCATGCATGTAAAACCAATGGGATGACCTGTACTAGTTAATCTGGCTGCTTGGAGGAAGTCATAAAGTTTTCAAAAAAATATTTTGGAAAATAAAACAAACAAAAGAAAATAAGCATGATGTCACATCAAATGTAACTTATCGCATCCCAAAAGGGTTGGAACACTGAATTCCACAACTTTGATCCCAGTTTACCTTTTATATTCACATTCAAACATAATAAAAGTGGCATACATCGATGAATGACAGCACTTAATATATCACTTATCCTGCTGCATTTGAGGTGGAGCCCTTTAACAGCAGCTTCATGTTTCCATATACACAGTGGCCTCCATTCACTGTGCAAACCTCGTAAAGATATGTAAAATTGTGTGCATTTAAACACAATTTGTAGAATTCATATCAACATAAATTAAAACACTTTGTGCAACAAAGATCACACAGGTTCCTTAAAGAAAACACATGTCAAACTCAAGACCTGGGGGCCAACCCATAGCTTGCTATGTGGGTTTTGGAGGGTTATATGAATAGAACTTTCCAGCTTGTCAAAACACAACAGTGGTGTACTTATATATTATTTTATTAGTTAAATCAAAACATTTTTTTATCTGTATACTACCAAATTACAAAAATATGACAAGATGTTCAATCATATTTAATTTTGAGAAGATTCAGAGACAGCTGTTTATTAATATTTGGACAGTTTACGAACATGTTTCATTAGAACATTCTGCATATAGGCCTGTCGCGATAAACAATAAGTCAATTAATCGCACGATAAATTAAAACTATCGACCTCATTTTAATTATCGGCTATATCGTTTCTTCCTGCTTTTTCTCTTACTGCTGATGACACTGAATGAAAAAAGGCTCAACTCCGGTGCTCTCCACTTCCTCCCTTCCTTACTTCCTTAGTGTAATGCCCAGCGCGCGCTGCACGATCTTATGTCGCGGATTGTCGACCCATTATCAAAACCTGAGAGACACATTAGCCGACAGAAATCCTCGGTATAACGGTTCGATCAAAACCATGTTGTGTCCAACAATGGACACAAAATAATAAGTCCAGTTCACTAATTTTGAAACCAGGCATTAATCAATTCCTTACTACAATCTACCTGCAATGCATGTGGCTAGTGTCAGTCTGACTGAATGAAAATCATTATAACCTATTTGTGTCACGTTAACGAAGAACAGCTGAAAAGTTACGGGGTTTTCTGGTAGAAATTTCGCTCCAACTCCTCCCCTAGTTATTGATATTTTCTTTGCACGAACTGTTGAATAAACATTCATGTTGTTTCCGATGTCTGCTGGACTTCGGGTTGCACCGTGTCAGCTGTTCGGGATTCCCTCTGTGTTTCCCCTCAGAAAGCAGGAGGGGAATCCGCGCTTTCTACAGGCTGCGTCACTCTCCCAGTCTGGATAAATCCTTGATTTAGATCGGAGCGGCCACGATGATCTACCGTAACACACAACACTAGTGACAATCTCAGAACGAAGAACGTTCTAAGATTGTCGTTCGGGGTAAAAAATCCTGTAGTTTTTTACAGGATTTTTTACTGATTACTGATTACTGATGATTCAGTAATCATCAGTAATCTAATGATTACTGAAGAGCAATATACTATACAGACTTCATAATCTGCACTCTTTTGGTTGAATGCAGTATTTATTTCCACTTTGGCTTTATGCTGTTTAGTTTTTATTCAAGTACATTTATTGTTAATGGAGACTAAGAATCTATTTTATTTTTGGTTTTGGTTGTTTTATTTATTTTGTGTATCAGTCCCAGTGTTAAGTGTCTTTTGAAAGTAAAGTGTATCTATCTTTGGCAGGAAATCGCATGTATTATTACGTAATTTCCATTAAATCAATGTAAAAAGGTCTTGAAACAATATTATCGTTTATCGCAATAATTTTTGAGACAATTTATCGCCCAGCAAAATCTGTTTTCATGACAGGCCTATTCTGCAATATTCATGATCTTGATATGGCTCAAAATTAAAATGATTTCAACACCCCTGATCTAAAATGAGCAGATCATTTTGATTATTAATCATAATTGCACCAGTCTGTAGTTTTGATGTTGAATAATTTGGATTCTGTTCATTTTAAGTTTATTTTACTGGAATATTTTCTTGCATCTGCTGTGGCATCAGACACACTGAGTGACCTGTTAGAGGTTGATGCATTCTACTGTCGTTTGCACTTGCATATCATGGATCAGCTCTTCAGACCTTTCTCCAGACTTTGTTAAGCAGGCTTGGGATTTGGGGAGGATTGGGGTAAATAGAGGTAGACTTAAAGAGTGCAGCCGACGGCAGTAAATGTGGACTGGAGGGAGCAGAGCGATAAATGGACTCAGGCTCTGGGGACTGTTCGCTGGAGGAGGTTTAGAGAATAGTGGAAGTGTTTTTTTTGTACTGTGGCCAAACAAAGAATTTAGAAACCAGCCTTCTCACACCCGAAGTGTGAGTCTATTCAGAGACTTTCAACTCATCTTAGGAATAAGTATTTTGAAGAAATTACATCAAGAACTATATTTTTATTAATATAATTGAATTTCACATCTGTTACACTCACATTTCTGTGAAAACTCAGCAATAAATAACTAATTTGTTTGAAACATCTCTAAGTTACATTTATAAACAGTAGAAAATTACAAATCCTTCCTTCAGCTGTGAGATGGGTACACTTTGCAAAAGCACAAATCTTTCCAAGTATTTTTGTCTCGTTTCTGGTACAAATATCTTGTACTTGAAATAGACAAAACTAACTTTCATGTAACATTTGAGCAAAATATAGGAGCTTATTTAAAGTCAATAATTCCTTAATATTTATTAGTACTAGTTCTTAAAATTTACACTAGTGCTTGTTACAAGTCAAATAATCTGCCAGTGGAACAAGGATTCTTTCATTAATATGAAGGATTTATTTACTTCAGACAAGCTCTTATATAGTTATTGTGAGCGGAGAAGCCGCCGGTCAGACTGGCTGTTCAGTTAGTGATGCGTCTTCTGTGTTGAGTTCTCGGAGTGTGTGTTCAATAATCCAGGAGGATTTTTATGAAGAGAGTGTCGAGGCTTGTGTTGATGGAGCGGGGTGTGAAGTTTGAATCCTCGCAAACGGGCCGTACAATGTGGCTGATTCAGGGTCTGGCTCATCAGTTTTCTGGCAGATCGAAATACATGGCAGTAAAACATTGCTCTTTCACCATCACATTTTCATGTTTTATGATTTTATTGTGTGTGCACACGTTTGCAAAACATTGAAGCTTATGGACCCAATTTTTCTTGTCTGACAAGATTTTGATCTCCCCAAATAGTTTCACACAATAATAATAAATTATTAACTATAATGCCAAAAAAACACAGTAAATCCTGTGTTCAAATTTCTTTCAAATTTCTAATATTTTAAAAGGACAGGTATGAATTTTCACTAGAAATGAACTTTAATGATGTATATGTCACCCTGCAACCTTGTGTGGCTGAGGGTAATGTAGCAAGTGATCTTCCTCCTACATGTGATTTCTACGATACAGAAAAGATGAGACACACGTTGAGCTTCCATCAACATCCAACAGAAGACTTACAGTATTCTTTTTGGGTGCTCAATCTTTTCTATGCCATCAACGCCCTTAACGGTCGTGTGGAGAATTACACGGACTAACTGAAATAACGCTAAAAAACTTATTGCAACAAGAAATTAAAAGATACAAAATGAATTAAACCCTCAAGTGGCGTCGTGTGGCCCTCGCAGCCAAGCGCCGCTCCGGCCTATTGGTGACCATGAGCCACTTGGCGCAGCCACTTGGCGCAGCCACTCGGCGCGGCCACTCGGCGCAGCCACTCGGCGCAGCCACTCGGCGCAGCCCAATGATGCAAAAAAATCTGCCGCGAATAGGACAAGGCGGTGAGGAACTATAGCTGATGGTTTAATGTAGGGGGCGCAGTGGACTCAAATTACATTTCAATACTATCGGACTCTTCACATGTGAACAAAGATCATGCATATCTAGTTTAGCGCCAGTCGGATGATCCATGTGTGATTTAGAGACGATAGTCTGCACATGGCGAGGGACTGCAGTTCGTCATTTTGCACGCCCACACGCTTCAGCCAGCAGCCAGCATTCACAGAGTTAAACATCTTATCATTTTAAGTCGGTTTGCACAGGACGAAACCCATATAAATAAGAGTAAAAGTGAAAAAACAAATTACTTCCTGTTGGAAATGGGCGGGGCTAAGGTGATGTCATCAATTCCACATGACAATGTGATCAGGACTGGTCTGTAGAGAGACATTGGAAGTGTTATGCAGCTGTCACGTTGCATTTGGAAGTTATTGAACCTTGATGTTTCATGGCAAATAGTCAAAGTTTGGCACTTAGCCACGCCCACATGCTTTGATGTACAAGAAATCTTTTGATAACTTTTGAACTTTGATGCCTCAAGAGTGTGCTGAGTGATTCTGAAGCCTGTATGTGAAAAACTGTAGAACGAGTTTGAGCAGATATGACTTCTATAAAAAAGACAAAATCACAGCTTTGATCCAAAATGGCCGACTTCCTGTTGGGTTTAGACAGTGTTGGTGCTGCACTGCTTCCCCCTCCTGAGACGCCGGATGGTGGACCAGAATCGCCTTGAAGCCGTGCGGGAGTCTTTCTCCATGGCCCCTCTGAACCCCTCCCTCACCCGAGTTTTTGCCTCAGCAACCACCCGAGCCACACAGCGCTTCGCCTGCCGGTACCCATCAGCTGCTTCCGGAGTCCCAGATGCCAAATAGCCCTGATAGGACTCCTTCTTCAGCCTGACAGCATCCCTCACCGAAGGTGTCCACCAAGGAGTTCGAGGGTTGCCGCCACGACAGGCACCGACAACCTTGAGGCCACAGCTCCGATAAGCCGCTTCAACAATGGAGGCACGGAACATGGTCCACTCAGACTCAATGTCCGCCACCTCCCCCGGGACGTGTTCGAAGTTCTGGTGGAGATGGGAGTAAAAGCTCCGTCTCTCAGGGGACTCCGCCAGACGTTCCCAGCAGACCCTCACAACACGTTTGGGCCTGCCAGGTCTGACCAGCATCCTCCCCCTCCACTGGAACCAACTCACCACCAGGTAGTGGTCGGTGAACAACGCCACACTTCCTTTCACCCGAGTGTCCAAGACATATGGCCGCAGATCCGATGAAACGATGACAAAGTCGATTGTCGAACTGCAACCTAGGGTGTCCTGGTGCCAAGTGCACATATGGACACCCTTATGCCCCATCACGGTGTTCGTTATGGACAATCCGTGACGAGCACAGAAGTCCAACAACAGAACACCACTCGAGTTAAGAATAATAAGAAGAAACAGTATAAAAACAATAGGTCTTCGCAGAGCATAGCTTTGAAGGTATTATATTGGGGTGCCTAATTTCTTACTTATTGTTTTTATTTACTAATAACTTGTTTTTTTCACCCCTCTGCATGTATAAAAAATCTGAGCTGAGCTGAGGCATTATTGAGCTCTGCAGAAAGGCAAGGATACTAATAACCAGGTCGGCCAATCTCAGCCAAGTCATTTTAGGATGCAAAGATGACGCAGCATAGATTGACCTGGAATATTGGAAAAGTGACTTAGGTTTTATCGTACCATTTATAAACCTGCTGATGCGTTTCTTGGTTCATCCGTGCTCACAGAGCGCAGACAAAGCTCTTCAGCTGTGAGCGCGGGTATTTTATGCAGCAGACAGAATCATCTCAAAACAGAGAAACCACCAAACCCCTGAACTCAGTTAAAGTTGTTATTTGTAAGTAATAAATGAATAATGTCATTTTGTCCATACCTTGGTTACAGCCAATCACAGCTCTCTCCTCCATTTGATTCCAGTTTTCTTTTTGATCCAGCCATTGTTTCATATAGATTTAGACTGTCATCAGAATCACAAACATCATTTACGTGTTTATTCATTTTAAGGCTTCAGGCTGTTTTCACATTGCCCATTTTTGTCCACTTGATGTTGCAGCAGAGCAAATGAAGCACCACGGTTCATCGGCTCCTTAGTCGAACGATTGGAAGGAACGCCTCAGTGTTTAATGAAGCTTCATCTCAGCATCACTACTGTAAAGCAAACAAAGCTGGTTTATTGGTTCTCCTCTAACTGCCACATCCACCAGTCCATCTATACACACGTCACACAAAACAAAGTTGACTTTGACATACATAATGTAAACATTAACGATTGTTTATCAGTGATAAAATATCAGACAAACAACTTATATATACAAATGCAATATTTAGAAATCATTTTATTCTTTTTTTACTTCACGTTTCAGCCAATCAAAGTTTTTGATTCCTACTTCCTATAAAAGAGCTGGGTCTGAGGCAGGCCTCTGCTCTAGCAGGAGCCGAAGATGGCTGCCACAAAAGACACAAGGTGACAAACATTTCATCTTCACATGAAAAGAGAATGTTCACATGTACACACTGTTGAATGAAAAAAAAACTGAGAAAAACTCAGTGCTTCTTTACAAAAGTTACTTGTGAGTTGGTTTAGTCTCATTCCACATGTACTGTGAAATTTGTTCAAGAAATTAGATCAATATTTGGTAAGATTTTATGTTTCTTCAGTGTAGGATTTTGTTGGCATCTTTATCAGCAAACTGTGACCTATTTTATTTGCCTGGATGCTACTGGAAGCTCCACAGAGCCTTTAGTTTGTGTGCTTGGACTAAAACTCCCATCTTCCTTTATTTGAACTTTCTCTTCTGAGTTTGGTGAAAGGACAAAAGGTAAAGAATGGCTATTTCAGAAAAACAGTGATGGGTCCGTCAACACCGACGCGTCGGCACATGCGTCAAGCCCATAGGCGAAACCCCGTGTCGATGCACGTATTGCTTTCAGCAAGCCTCATGACCAATACAAGAGCTGTTTGGAAATAACACTGGCGCCCCAAACTGTGTCTATAAGTCTGTCAACGTAATGCATTTCCCAAAAGAATTTCTGGTCTTTTACAGTTGTTGAGAATATAACTTTAGTAAGCATAACTATAGAGACAGTTAACTTTTAGGCATATGAAATATTAGATCTTGCAGGAATATTTGGAGTAGACTTTATGACTAGGTAAACTTAGATAAAGATCCAAAACTAAAACAACTGGTGACTATCAGAACTTACATACATTTCTAAGGAGGGTTTTTAGACAGGCAGTGTTGTTCTCCCATAAGGAGTCTGCAGACAGGGAGTGTATCTGTTAAACAGGATCAATAAATTCCTTTGGTGTTCGTTCAACAGTTCAGTGAAACATTAAAACTATAAAAAGTCTTCTCCAAAATATAATCAAACGTATTAAGATATTTCCCTAAGCATTAGCAGCATGTTTTGAATTAGTTAGTTTTTAATCATACTAGTTTCATGCAATTTATATTACTGAAATACAACAGGATTAGGAAACTAGTTTGTACTTTCAAAAAATTTCAGGTATTTCAAAGAGCTTTTCCAAAAATAGGCAACCCTGCAGTTTTAAATTCAAACGTAAAGTTACTATTTTTGGCATTAGATTTTGTTCCAGTTTGTATAAAATAGAAACCACTGTCTAGTTGAAGCACTGGGGCAGAAACCAAACAGGCCTGGTTGGAGGTCATAAATTCTCTCTGGAACGTAAAAAGGGGGAGACTGGTACGGGGAGGCTCTGGTTCAGGAGGATTTTGTTTCTCTCCATATATTTCTTTTGGGCTCTTTAGCAGGTATCACAGGAGATAATAAAATGAACATTGTAGCAGCCCTGCAAGGAGAAGGCACACCTTCTAATGCATATATTTAAATGAAGGGAAAACACATTCTTATAAAATGGTCTGTTTTACAGCAGAAGTTCGAATCTCTTTGTGCTGGGTGAGTGATTCCCAAAAATGCATTTTTGTCTTTCCTTTCAACTCGTATGCAGGTAATTCTATGTTTGTGTTTGTCATGTGTTGGACTTTTTGATAATCGGGGTGTAATGCATTCTGTAACATTCTGTATTGCATTGAATTCTTTGGATAAAACTCTGGAAATATCTGAAGTCAGCTGTCGTATGATTGTTCTCTGAAACTCCACTGTACATGCGGAGTTCCTGGAACCCGGAAGATCAGAGGAAAAGTAACAATCAAGTAAATATAAGTAGATATATTCCTCTGATTTTGTAACAATTTGGGGGCATCGTCCGGTTCTGTGTGGGGACTTTGTGTTGCAGTGGAGCTGTGTGTTTGTTTCTCGGTCCGGAGTGACAGTGTGGTGGGCGCTGTGTGCAGCGCGGTTTCCCTAGGCTCCTGTGGTCTGATCTTGGTTGTTTGTGTTGTTGTTTGGTGTTTTCTGTGTTGAACCATTAGATAAGTTTTTGTGTACCCGCAGTGGGTCGTGGCTGACCCCATGTAGGATTTGACGAAATCGTTTGTAGCTGGGGCCGTAGGTTTTCCTGTAGGATTTACTGCCCTCGAAGTAGCCGGTGGAAAGGGTACAAGTTAGGAAAAGGTGTGAATCCACCTGGAGTTGGTTCGCTCCGAAAGGGACTTACTATTCGCAGGGTTTCATGAGAGTCGGCTAAGGGTGTTCGAAAGGACCTCCAAATTGAAAAGGTGAATCCCTTAAGCTCTAACCCAAGCTTGGAAGTGACTTACGCTAAATTAGGAGACGCCTCCTCCCTGTGGCAACTCGTGCCCGAAGTGGTTATTGAGATATTGGAATAAAGTTGATTTGAGGTTACGGGCCCTTTTTCTTGTTGCTGGCAACTTTAGGATCTATCCTTTTGCTTTATTGTACTGTTCTGTTTGTCTCTTTTGTCTCTATTCGTTAAGATCTTTAATTTTCTTTTTCTTCCTGCGAGTTGACCCCGTTGTCTTTGTGTGTATTCGCTGTGGCGTGTCTGTGTGAGTGCACCGTTGTCCGTGTGTGTGTTGCTGTGGATGTCAGACGGCGTCTGTAGCTGCTGATTTGGTTGTTTTCTGTTTTATTTTGCCGCGGTTTGTGCAAGCACATTATTTTCGTACTAATTATAAAACTACTAATTTATAATATTAATAATACTGATGATAATAATTTTATGATGAATGCTAATATGGAGGTTGATTTAAAACAAGGAAGTGTTTGCTTGGTCCAGGCTTTGCAGCTGGGAGGTGAAATGATTGCTTTGACTCCGGTTGAATTGTAAGTTCTGCTAGAAAATGCCGTTTTTCGACAGAGTGCTGCTCTTCGGACCGCGGTGTCTTTGGCTCTAATTTTACTGTCTCTTTGACCAAGAAAGCGGTGAGAGCAGCGGCGTAGGTAGAAAAACAGCAAGCGGATTTTTTCCACAGGTGGGCAACGTCTACGAAGTTGAGAGACATTTGTGGGCCCGTCTTTTGGTGAGTTCACAAAGTGCTGATCATTTAATTAACAAGGATTGTTATCTGGGCATTTTTGAGATTTTGATGGGGGAACTGGTGAGTTGTAGTAAGAATACTAAATTGAAAGCAGTGTCTGATGTTCCATCATCCCCTCCTTAAAGCCCCATTCTACTCCATGTTCTGCAGAGCTGTACCCTGTTTTGGATGGGTTCTGCTAACCTTTTTACATGCCCCACTTTTGTTTTCATCTGCTTAGATTTTACGGGTAGAACCAGCTTGCTGGGTCACTTCTTTGGCTACTTCTCTTCCTAGATCACTGTTTACTAGTAGGTCTGTTGTTGATAGCCTTCGTATGGTAATTAGAATAAAGCGTGTAAACCTAGGTTTTTAAATGTCTCCTTCCATGCCTGTTTATTAGTATTGATCGAATTACAAGTGTTTTGCCTAGTTCCGCCTCTTCCTCCTCCCACAGGAGGAACAGGGGCAGGTGCAATTGAATCTAGATGTTAATTAGTGGGTGGTCTCGTTCTGAGGACCAGCCTCTGGAGGTGGAGCCTTCACCGCTTCTTTCTTCAGGCCATGAATAAATTTCAGTTTGTCTCCACCCCACATCCGGCGGGAAGGAGGGACTTATTTCCCCCTGACGCTCCTTCAGGATTTTAAGGAACATCCCTAGGTATTTTTTGATAAGGCTGTAGACATGTGGAACAGAAAATCTGGTATACATCCGGCACAAATTTCCAAGATGCAGGAGCATTTTTGGCAGGCTGTGTTGGCTGCCGTTCCTCCCTCTGTGGCTGAGTTGATGACACAAAATCCTGATTTGACCGGTTGTGATCATGCAAAATGGGAAATATATTTGTTGCATAATTTGCACATGTTTCAGGATATGGAGAGAAAAAAGGTGGATGACCAAGGAGAGTTGAAGCAGCGATTGCTCAAGTTGCAGTTAGCAGATGCTCAGTTCTCAGTTAATAAACATCAAAAACGGTCGCAGGTGGGTGTGGCTATGTTTTCTGCTGCCCCTCCCATGGCGACTTTTTCGGCTCAGGCTTCTGTTGCAGGAACACGGTTTGGTCCACGCATCCATGATGCTCCAAATTGGCAGACTGAGGTTTCAGCTTGGCGTGGCGGTCGCAGGCGGAAGCCCGGATGGTCTGGTGTTCGGAGAAAGGGTGGACGACAAAATGCCTGTCATTGCTGTGGTGAGAAAGGACATTGGGGTCTGCAGTGTCCTCATAGGCCGCCGTCATCTGCGGACGATACTGTCCAATGGACTTTCCCGGCTGCGCAATCTCCGAATGCTGCATTAGTCCCTGGCGGTGCTGGACGCCACCCTCACCATGGAGAATGTTGACACGCCCCACAGAGGCCTTTTGATCAGGGAGCGTTGGCAGATCCCCTGATCAGCATGAAAGTTGATGGACATTCATTGCCGGCACAGCGTGAATTACAGAACCTCAAGGCAAATGAAAGGTTTTGTAGTTTGGGATCATTTTGATCTTACATCAGAAAATAAGGTGTTGGTTCTCACTTCATTGTTGTTTCATCTGGTTCTTTTCAATTTCTACTTGATCTATCTGAATCCAAATTCAGCTGAAATTCTCTTAGTTTACAGTCATATTATGTTCTGCATGTTAAGTGTTGACAGAACCGTCTTATCTAAATAAATCCAGCTCCTCAATGCTGAGGCATCAAAGGCGTCAGAATGAATCCCAGATACACCTGGAAAAACTCAGCAATTCTACAAGTCATTAATGAGGCAATGAAGCTTCAAACTGCTTCTCCTTGCAGAGACCAAGTCGGCTGTGCATTAGCAGCACTTCAGGTGTCATTGTCTCTCATCATGAGCTCAGGGCTCCCAATAGTCGTTTTTCTGAGTTAAAACTTTCACGAGAGTAAAATGTTTGTTTTTGTGGCGCATCTGTATCTTATTTTGAAGGGATGTGTAAACGTTACCATAGCGACCAGAGTCAAAGGGCGTTAGGGCAGTGGTCGAGACAAGATGAGAGGAGTAGAGCTTGTGAGTCTGGTTCACACGGCACGATTTAAGGACGGTCGGCCGATTTTCCAAACCTCTGTGACCACAGAGCCGATAAAGACAAACAGGTTCGATCGGTTAGTGTGTCCAGCCACACGGCAGGAGCAACACACCACAACAACCGATTCCAGTCACAAACATCCCGATTCCAGGAGAAAATCCAGTAAGACCCCCAACATACCAAGTATGTTTGATTTAGAATAATCAAACACGGATGACGATGTAGAAGCAGTAGTGATAGTTTGTGGATCATTTTAAGCGATAAAAGACAAACAAAAAGAAAAGACCTTGGATAAAAGGGAGCAGCTACTCTATTTGCTGCACTCTGATTTGGAGGTGAGTTGTGTTTTTTGTAGTTAACATTTTTAACTGAACAAACATATATAAAAATGTCTTTTACATGTTCGATGGACTCTCAGTTGCCATGTCAACTGTTTGGGATTCCCTCCATTCTTATGTCATCGCGCTTTCTGATTGGCTTCCTGTCACATTCAACTGGCTGCGGTCTGCTCCCGGTCTGGGAAATCCCCACAGTCTGTGATAAAAGGACCAAGACAATGTTGAATATGCCCGATTTTAGATCTGGCATATTCAGCACACCACCACGTAACACACCACACACTGCAGGACGTTGTAAGATTGTCACAAAGGGGGAAAAAAAGTGTTATCTTACAGTCCCCCTCCGCCCTCCTGCCTGCAGCAAAATTGCAAAGTCTTGATCGGTCCGCGGTAACTAGATGACTGGACTAGGTCTTCAAATCAGTCTGTCAACCGCGTTGCCTGTAGGGATTTTTAATGTCCAGCAGGTGTCGGTATTCAGTGACACAGTATCAATAGAGTTTTGCTGTGGGTCGAAATGCTTCATGACGCTTCATTTACCCATCACTAGAAGAAAACCAAACATTTTTGAAGCTGCCCTAAAGGGAATTTTCTACCTTTCCACTGAGAATTGGAGAACATTGTGTTGGTTTTATATTGTGAAGCCTAAGTTGACCACCAAATCCAGCTTGATGCAAAGCAGGTGTTATCTATTTTGCTGTGTTCAGGTTGAGCGGTGCTCCAGCGCTGTGTGACACCAGCTGTCAACCCTTTCACCCCATCAGGGCTCAGGATAATTCCTGCTAACAGAATCTGAGTGTGCTGCAGCAGCTCGCCGAGAAATGTTTGTTTTTCCCCCTCAGAAATCACTGAAAGGATGTGGCCGTGCTGCTCCACTCCAACTGTAGAGTCTGTCTCACAGGAGGCAGAGCCCAGCCTGTTTTACATTTCACACAACGGTGGACTGCAGAGGAAACACAGAGACAGAAAGGAAGGAATGTCTGAGAAAGAGAAAAATAAATCAAATAACAGGAAAACAGAAAAGGGAGTTTTTGAAACAGTTCAATCTGTCAAATGGAAATCATTTTTGCCAGTAGCTTAAAGAAGCGGAAGGAGTGTAAAACGTGACTTTGGATCTTATTCTGCCTCTGTGTATGTCCACAATTAAAAATTTAAACTGTACAAAATTATAAACATTAGTTAATGTTCATAAGCCTGCAATTCATTTTTGACATTAACAGTCCATTGTTTTAAGCGTCTCACATGGATTTAAATAGGCTGAGCCCAGCAGGATGAATGCTCATTTACTGCATATTGGAGATAAAGGGTTTTGTGATTCTAGGTGTATTTGTAAGTCCAGTGACCAATCAAAATGTTTGGATCTATCCAAGTTTTTCACAGGGAGCTGCACTTCACTTACCTCAGAAAATAGTTCACCCTCAGCTCAGAGAAGAAGAAGTCTAATCTTGTCATCTATCTTCTTCAGAATCAGAAACAGAAAATGTTTTTTTTTCTTTGCTATTTGTTGCAAAGTTTTAGTTCAAAAAATCTAATTATTTACTGACATGCAGTGACCTCAGAGTGATGCTCAATATATCTAATTACATTAAAACAAATTTTGCAGACAAACTGCTTCTTCTTATTCTTTTCCAGTAGCTCTATTGAAGGAGCGGTTCTTTCAGCTCAGCTACCTTCAAAGGAAGTGTTGCTGTGGTCAGTCTTTTCTGCATTTTGGGTGTTTTCACTGTAACAGATACATATTTTTTGGACCAACACAAATCTCCTGAGCAGCCTGTCACATAGTGACTGTGGGAAGTGTCCTTCCACTTATCATCTACATGAATGCAACACTTGCTTTGTGCTCTAATGTCATGAGGCTCAAAGGCTCTGAATTTGGTTCATCTGGATTATATTTCAAATTGGGTTTTATCTTTGTCATTTCTGTATAATTGATCTATAGCTCAATAGACAGATATATGGAAAACTGTCTTTCATGTTTTGGTCCCATATTGCATGACATTAATCATTTTTCCACATGAAACTGAAATCAACCCTAACAATTCTGTCTAACTGAGTGGCCAAATATCCAACTGTGATAGATTGTTGATCTTCTAATGCATATGATCAAAGTGCAACTTGCTAAAAGAATACTTATCCCAATATTATCAAGCGCTTATGTGTATATTCAGATTAGCATGTGTATTTTATTCAGTGTGGAATATTTGAAGAGCCACAAAAATATTGATAGAGACTTTTAATAAAAAACATGCTTCAGAGGGATTTCTCTGTTTCATGTTGTATCCAAGTACCAGCTGTTTGGGAGACACATCGGTACCCTTAATGTACCACTGATTCAGCTGCTTGTTGAATCAGCAGCACAACCAACAGCTGTAATTTTAATGAGTATTTTTCATCTGCAGATTTTTATACTATGGTGCATTAATTTTTTCAGTTACATTCAATTCCCAAATGAGTGGCTAGAGAAGCTGCAAACAGACTGGAAGCCAACCTATGACAAACTAAAATGTTGCATTAATCAAAGAAACATGCTGCAAAATGAGCCAGAAAGGAAAGACGGGGAGCAAGATGAATCAGTAAATGATCTTGCATTCCACAAAAGAAGCTGAGTATTCCAGCAAAATGTTCTGACATCACACAAAAAACTGAGGTTAAAAGACTCCAACCAAGAGGCAACACAGCAGAAGAATTTAATGCACCAATTTGTTTAGGAAACTGATGGGAACTGATGGTGGGGAATGATAAAAACTTCATGGACAAACCTGTATTAGTTACAACACTAAATAACACAAAGACAAACACCTGCTGTTTCTGTAACAGGCAAACCAAGGCAAACTTTGTAGAGCTATCCTTAACCCTTTTACTGCACGTTTGTAATTCTTGCTGATTTGTTTGATATCAACTTATACTGCTGTTTTTGAGTTATGGTAATCCCTTCTAGTCGATCAGAGCACTGACCACATCAAGGGTTAGGAACCCTAAGAGCTCTTACCCCCACTGTCGACCGTTTCCTAAAAACTGTCTGAGAAGATCCATGTTCTGGTCTCTGACCTGCACGGTTGTAACTTTTGCCTTGTGACACAGCGCACCATACTTGAAAATTCAGTTTACCATCAAGCTGTTCATGAGCTGCTGGAATAAGTTTCTGTTTGAGAATGTTTTGGTCCTACTGTTTGTGGGCTAAAGTGGAAGGAATCCCTTTCTCTTGGCTAGAAGCAAAGTCACATATGGATGATGAGACGACAGGACCTCATTAGAGGATAATTTATTACATCATTTTTAATGACATCATATAAACAAAGTTGTTCAGATGTAATTTAAATTGTGTTTCTTAATGGAGGCACATCAATTGCGAAAATATGTTCAACATTTGTGGAACTCTAACAGTTTGTCCTTGTACTTCATCCAGAGTTTTTCTCAGGTCATTGGGAAAACCCCTGACCTATGCTGGCACAGTGGAAACATTTATAAAATACACTATTTGTTTATCAGTTTTATGCAATAAACCAATCAGGAAAAGTGACAAAAGCACCTCATTTTCTATTTCTTTTCAGGCTGTTTCTGAGGCATGTCCATCAAAAAGACAGACACGGAAATAATGCTGAGTCAGCTGTTTCTCTCAGACATGTGAACTTCCAGTCGTTGACCAACCTGTGATGAGTTTCTGCCTTGTGTCACATCTGTGGTGCAGCTTTTATTGGAGGACTGACCTCTCTCTCAGAGGAGTTCTGGACATTGTTTTTCTGTTTTCTTATATGCATACATAGGAAAACAGTGAGCACACACTCCTTCCTTGTTTATGCCTCCATCCCTTTTGAGTGCCGGGCTCTTTGTGACAAGATTGTTTAGGGGCTGAGAGTTTGTGACTTGACTTAGATTAGACAAAATGAATCTATAGTTCTGTATAAACATCAGGAGAGAAAGTTGTATGGAACCATCTCCTCTACCTCTATTACCTCTATTACCTCTA
>VMRN01000134.1:640537-655695 GCA_010277015.1 Poeciliopsis turrubarensis | reverse complement strand
CTATTACCTCTACCTCTATTACCTCTACCTCTGTTACCTCTACCTCTATTACCTCTACCTCTATTACCTCTACCTCTATTTCTCTGTAAATTCACTCAAGATAATTGTCGTAATAACCACATACTTTGAGAGAAAAAAAATATACAAGATTACTTTGGTTTCCCAATTTCCATGTTAGAGGAAAGCAGTGAATACAGATGAAAAAACAAGTGACAGACTGGAGGAAAATTGGTTGATTCCATCCTATCTAACGTTGCTTTGCTTGGAGCTGGATGAGCCTTTGAACAAGCAGTCTTTTGAGAGGCTATAGGACGGGTCCATCGTAAATCATGAAACCCTCCTGATTTTTATCTCCACTAGACTAAGACATCAAAAAATATTTTATTCCCTTTGTGTTTCCATTAACAACTCATTCCAATCAGCAGTTAAAATGTTCTGTTAGACTCATAAAGACATGAGCTAATTACTCTCCACCAAGCTTCCTTTAATATCTGATTATTTTCAACTGAGCAAATTAAAGATTTAAGAATGTTTTCCCAGAAGCAATATAAAGACTTCATTAAACAGGTCTTGTTTAAAAGGATTGCCAGATAAGACTTAATTAATACCTTAGATTTTGCATTTAATGTAAGAAAAGTATCAGGGTATGCTGATACGTCACCTAAGAATGCAGCTACCCTGATCCCTAATGTAGTCTCTAATGCATAACACAGTGGCCACCAATAAAGAAAGTAGGAAAGTCTCCAGTTTTAAAAGACTTGTTTTGTATTCTGTTAATTATTTTGCACAGCTTTGTATTTCCTTTTGAGTCTCTACTGCTTCTAAAAAGTGGCCAACCACTTTTTACATTGTAAAATGTTTTTGTAAAACAACATTTTATAACATTTGTTTTACAAAAACATTGTTAAAAACCAATGTTTTTTGGTGTCTGGAAAATGATCTGTTTTAAAAACCTCCAGAATGTAATGCCATAAATCAGCAGGCACTGCTCCTCACCTAGAGATCACAGCCGAGCCCATCCCGTTACGTAGCAACCCCAGCAGAACCCAGCCGGTAACCTCGCAGCCCAAGCTGAGTGGCAGCATGTTAGGTCAACTGGTTTTACTTCTCTATGCACTGTGCAATGGCTGCTGGAAAAGACAAGCGTCTGGTTTTTGACTTACCTTCCTCAAACCATTTGTTGCATCTTTGTTGGTTGTGCAGGAGGCTCCAATTTTGCTTTTTAAAGATGTACAATTGTATAATTGTGCATGTATTTGCAGCAGGAAAGTGTGAACGTTGAGTTGGGGGCCGTGGCCAGCAGCAGCTTATTTGAATTTAAAGTAACAAGAGGCAATGAAAACAGCTCATTCTGAAAGGAGCACAAAATAGCTAGAACTGACCTGGCTAAAATCTACTAAACATGTTTTGTATAACATATAGACCTATACCCACCTTTTCAAAGAAGCCAATTGACCACCTTTAGTTGAAATTGTGAAGAGGAGAAAGACGAGAGTCATCTCTGGGACTCAGTTGCTTGGAAACTTCACAGATTTAAACTTGTGGTTTTCCCAGTGAAAGAATATTTTCAATGCTGCTATAATTCCCCACAACAGTGAAAATTTGCTTGTGTAGAGCAATTTAGTGGTAAAATATTTATATTCTACATTCATTTGGATCAGGTGCTTTGTACATTTAGTCAATGTTGCAGCTAGTTAAGCAAGCAAAGAAATGTTGGAAGAGATTGATTATTTACTTTTTTAAAAGGTAATCCACGGAATCAGCTGATATTTTATGCAGAGGACACATTAGAGTAAAAACAACATAAGAAACAGTTTTCTTATCTGAGATCTCCTTTTTTTCTTACCCCAGATGCCAACAGTCTTAGTCATTGTCTGAGTGTTGATTCTGATATAGCTTGTTAGTAAAGCAGTGACATGCGTCCTCTTTTTCTTTTCCTGAGGAAGAAAAGACAGCAATTCATCTCTTAAAGCTTGGGCTGATAGTATCTCAAATGAAGAGGGAAGTCTATCTTCTTCTCTTTTACCAATCTCAAGCACCTTTCCTTCATATCTGCACACTTAAGAAAAGCAAGAGTCTCTTTAGTTTGTTGCACATTCTTGTGCTATGTTCCCTTTTGAAAATTTTCAACTCGACAAAATGGTCTCGCATTTTCCTTTGAGCTATGCAATCACTCCATCTGAGATAATAACTACGACTTGATATCCATTTGGTCGTGATTTGCTCTAAATACATCAGAAAAAATATTTTAAGAGGACTATTTCCTTTGATGAAAAATAACCATGTGTGATTAGTTTTTCAGAAAACTATCAAGATTTGTTGGTTTTCTATCACCAAAACATTATTTTGGGCTTAGAAGGCATTTCAGCATCTGAAATGTATGTGTTAAGGGAAGCCATGAGGAAGAGCAGATCGGCCACCAGGTAGGTTAAATAAGGTTCTTTCTTTAATGAACAGGAGCTCTGAGCACCACAATGTGCAAGAGTTCACAACCCAGACTCACTCGGAAATAACAACTGAACACAAAGGAGAATACCATGAAAACAAAGACACCGGTGAACTTAAATACACACTGAGAAATAATCAAGAAACCAAAAACAGCTGCAGCCATAAAGGTAACAATGAACACGCAAAGATGAAGGAAATGACCAAGAATGACAGGACCCTCAATAGTGACATGCGTCAGGGATTATTGACGGTATTTTTAATCTCTACGAGGTCGAACAGATCTGAATAAATGTATCAAGATTGAGATGTTTCATGTAAAATGGAAAACATTTAGAAAGCTTATGCAGAGCTTTTTATTTTCACCACCTTTCTTTTTGATAACATTGATCAGCCTGACTCTGTTGCTGATCTGTCCATTCGTTTCTTGATCTGTGGACTATCAAGTTTGTTGTGTAGCAGCAATCACAGCCTCTCAGATTCTGTTCAGGCGGGATGTCTTCCCTCACTGTTCATCCCCCATTTAGTGCCCATAAGTTCTCAATTGGCTTCAGTTCAGGTGAGGAAGGGGGTCAGAAATGTCAGAAATTGTTCATCTTTAATGGTTTTATTGGCTAACTACACAAAAGACTACTTAGATGTAAGATGTAGATTTATTCATAGACCATTGGTTTAAGAAAACTGGCAAAAGGTTTGGGAGTTTATGTTGAGTCCATCTTCAACCTGAAAAGATTCAACAAGCTCATCTTTTATATTACGGGGCCATAGCAGTACCCCACCTCCACCTTGTAGCATCTCACCCCAAGTGGAGTTCAGTGACGATTACTGATCCACCCATGGACCCCTATTTATTGTCTGTCAAGAGTCTCTCATTTCATCCATAAAATCTTTAAAAAACATGTCTCCAGATATTTCTTAGTCCAGTTTATGTGTCTTATTCACCATTTAATTGCATTCTCTTGTCATTATATTAAATTAATATTCAACAATAATCCACAAGTAATCACCAAGCTGAATATATTTATATTTTTTCTTCTTTTGCAGTGATGAAGCTTTGAAAAGAGTCAACATTTTGCCAACTGAAGTTACTGAAGTTAGCAACATTACCTGATGCACAAACACTTCCCTCAGTGGGAGAATAATCCCACAGCAGTGGTTCAGCTGCGCTAGACTTGCTCCAAAACTTCTTGTCCTTAATTCTTCAAACCACCACCATTATCCCTCAGTTACTGTCCAGGTCAGAAATGATGCTCTAATGGAAATTTTCCTGATATTGATTGATATGGTGACCTTCAAAATGTTCGCTGCATAAAATTCAAAGTGTGTGCATGTCTGCAGCACCAAGTGGTCAAGCGTGTGTAAGCTGTTAAAGTGACAGATGCGTGTCATATTTTGACCATTTAATAAACCGAAACAGAAAATATTTGGTTAATGCATTCACCTGTTGGTCTTTTTCTATTTGGGTAGATTGCAACAATTTGTGCAATACAAATACCTGAAGCTTCACCCCTCTAGCTCCCTCTAGCTCCGATTGTGGAGAATTACAACAGAAAAATAATGATAAACAATGTTTTCCTCATAAAAATACTAGACTAGACCATTAGAGAGTATAGCTAACTTGAATGTTGTTAATGAAGATCATGAAGTTTGCACTGAAGGTAGAACCGCATAGAAAAGCAGGCAGAGGAAAACCAAAGCCTTAATGAATCTGTTGCTGCAATAAAAAACAGCATACTGGCAAAGCAGCTCAATGAAGTCAGCCTCTTTGGCAGAGTAACACAACATGGCATTCATGCTTGTAAATCAGGCAGAACTGAATGGAGGTGGACTGAATAGGAGGGAAATGAATGGAATCAGCAAAGGCAGGCAGAGATGGAGACGGAAAGTGACACGTTAGCAGAGCCTGTCACACAGTTTTCAAGGGAGCTTTAACCCAAGTGTGACCTTGTGCTGACACAGACTCACTTTTGTTGATGCTGCTCCATAAACCTCTTTTCTGTTGCAAATTAGGAGCCCACCATGGAACATGTTGGAAAAACAATAAGGAGCTGCCTTAGTTTTCAGTTTTGGTTTGATTGATTTTGACTGAGTGGTTGGAAATTCATCAGCCAGCTGATAGGAAAATAAATGGCATGTCCTTTGAGTACAGAGTTCTTTATCGCTTTTACTAAAGTCATTTCTCAGGAAGTTGAGTTGTTCTGATACGTTCACCTGGAGTGATGTCACACTGAGTTCCACACATGCAAACAAGGAAAGTCAGTTGGATCTAAGCTGGCATGCAGAGTATATGCCTCATTATAAATGATCTTGCGTAGGTGTTAATTTTAGTGACAGTTTAAGACAGAGTGTTAATCTATAATCTATACTCATCTTTAAAATAAAAATAAAAAAATACAGGATAAATGCATCGTCAGTGATTAAGTTTACTTCACGTCTGCCATTAGCAGAAGCAGAAATGGAAATAAAGAAGGTCCACACAACTTCTTGAAATGTCTCAATATTGTGAGATAAAACAGTTTAGAGTATTTTTAAATCAATCAATCAATCAAATTTTATTTGTATAGCACATTTCAGCAGCAAGGCATTTCAAAGTGCTTTACATCATAAACACAAAGTCATGCAGCATAGAATAAACAATACATTGATCCATATTACGTTTCAAATAAAACTCTAAACTGGTGTGTTTTAGTTGAGATTTAAAGGAAGTCAGGGTTTCTGCTGTTTTACACTTTTCTGGAAGTTTGTTCCAGATTTGTGGTGCATAGATGCTGAAAGCTGCTTCTCCTCTTTTGGTTCTGGTTCTGGGGATGCAGAGCAGAACCAGAACCAGAACCTGAGAGTCTGGCAGGTTGATACAACAACAGCAGATCTTTAATGTATTGTGGTGATAAACCGTTCAGTGATTTATAAACTAACTACAGTATTTTAAAGTCTATTATTTGAGCTGCAGGGAGCCAGTGGAGGGACTTTAAACTGCTGTTATGTCTCTAACTTCCTGGTTCCAGTGAGAACATGAGCAGCAGCTTCTGGATCAGCTGCAGCTGGAGGATTGATTTGTTGGTCAGGCCTGTGAAGACGCTGTTACAATAATCAATGCGACTAAAGATAAACGCATGAATGAGTTTCTCTAGATCTGGCTGAGACATCAGTCCTCTAATCCTGGAGATGTTCTTCAGGTGATAGAAGGCCGACTTTGTTACTGACTTTATGTGGCTCTGGAGGTTCAGGTCAGAGGTCATCACTAGTCCCAGGTTTGATGATCGCTAGTTTTTAGTTGTAGTAAAAATAGATCTATAGCTCTAGATCTATAGCTCTAGATCTAACGCTATAGATCTAGAGCTATAGATCTATAGATATAAATCTATAGCTCTAGATCTAACGCTATACATATATAACTCTAGATCTATAACTCTAGATCTAGAGCTCTAGATCTATAGCTCTGAGCTATAGATCTTTAGCTCTAGATCTATAGCTCTAGATCTATAACTCTAGATCTATAACTCTAGATCTATAACTCTAGAGCTATAACTCTAGATCTATAGCTCTAGATCTATAGCTCTAGATCTATAGCTCTAGATCTATAGCTCTAGATCGTTCCTCTTTAGGTCCAAAAATAATGACTTCAGTTTTGTTTTTGTTCAGTTGGAGAAAGTTTTGTGTCATCCACACATTTATCTGTTCGAAGCATTTATTCAGTGATTGGATGGGGTCAAAGGTCACCTGGTGACATCGTAATGTAGAGCTGAGTATCATCCGCATAGTTATGGTAGCTAATATTATTTCCTGCTATAACCTGAGCTAGTGGGAGAATATAAATATTGAATAAGAGGGGTCCTAGGACTGAACCTTGGGGTACCCCACATGTGACCTTTGACCTCTTTGATGAGAAGTTTCCAATTGAAACAAAGAAATCCCTGTTCTTTATGTAAGAGTCAAACCAGTTGATCACTGAACCGGAGAGTCCGACCCAACTCTCCAGTCCATTCAGTAATATGTCAAAAGCTGCACTGAGGTCCAACAGAACCAGAACCAACACTGTGGTTCTCCCACAGTCCGTATTTATATGTATGTCATTGAATACTTTGACTAGGCCAGTCTCCGTGCTGTGGTAACCATGGAAACCAGATTGGAAAGAGTCAAAGCAGTTGGTCATCATGAGGAAACTATTTAATTGTTTACACAGTTTTTTCAATAACTTTGCTGATGAATGGGAGGTCAGAGGTCAGAGGTCAGAGGTCGGCCTGTAATTCTGCAGTAGTGATTTGTCCAGATTGTTCTTTTTTAGCAGTGGTTTGATAACTGCTGTTTTTAAAGCCTGGGGGAAAACGCCTGATGTGAGTGATGAGTTACTATTTGGATCAGAGCAGCAGCAACAACAGGCAGGACTTTCTGAAAGAAATGTTCTAGAGTTATAGATCTAGAACATCCAGACAGCAGGAGCTTGAACTTAATTGACTTATAATTTCTTCTAGGGTTTTAAATTCAGTGGTTGAAAGTGGGTCATTTTTCCTGTATTAGTTTTGTTTGGGTTCAGCAGTGGTTCTGGCTTTAGAGTTGATTTGCAGATGAATCCTCTGATTTTTTGAATTTTCTCTGAAAAGAAGCTGGAAAACTTGTTGCAGGCAGCATTAGATTGAGTTCAGGTGGTAACGTCATAGGAGGGTTTGTGATTCTGTCAACTGTTGCAAATAAAGCTCCAGCATTGTTAATGTTTTTGTTTATGACATCTGCAAAGAAAGCCTCCCTTGCATGTTCTAGTGTTGAGTGATAGTTACATAGTTTTTCTTTATAGATGTCATGATGAACGTGAAGTTGAGTTTTACGCCATTTTTTTTGTGACAGTAGCTGTTTGTCCAAGTGGGTCAAAGAATAAAGAGCCTTCAAAGATAACAGCAAAGTGATCCGACAGGGCGACATCAGTTACAGAGACATTGGAAATATTCTCACCCTTACTGATAACCAGGTCCAGTGTGTGACCTTGATTGTGTGTTGCTTGTTTGTCATGTTGTGTTAAACCAAAATTCTCTAAAATATTAAAAGCTTTTTTGCTCCTCTGTCTTGGGGTTTGTCCACATGAATGTTGAAATCACCAACAATTATTAAACAATCATAATCAATGCATATGATCGATAGAAGATCATTCAAGTCAGTAAAGAAATTTTCCACGTATGTTGGAGTTTTGTATAAAGTTAGTGTCAAAGTTCGTTTGTAGCCTTTAACCTGAATTCCAAGATACTCAGAAGAACTGAAATGACCCAAAGACATTTTACTACAGTTTATGTTTTTCTGAAATATTGAAGCCACGCCTCCTCCTTTTTCATGTTTTATATTCTCACTTAAAAATTTGTAGTTAGGAGGCGTATGATTGGTTCATTATTGTCTTTCAACCATGTTTCTGTCAGAAACATAACGTGAATATTATACTCAGTGATGAAACATTAATTAATAGAACTTTAGCAATAGAACCAGCACTGTGAGATTTATAAGAGCTACTTCAAGTGACTTGGAGGCAAAAAGATTTTCAGTCTTAGGTTTTAATTTGGACCGTTGTATTTCATATTTCTGGGTTTTTTTATTTTCTTGCAGTGATCCGGACCACGGGTTCTGCAGAACCCGGGGGCCAGACACATTCTGGAGGAGGACGGGTGTAAAGATAATATCTGGTCCCCGGCCTCAGAGCTCAGAAACACAGAGTGATGGATCCTCTGGAAGGTCAGGTGGCTTAAATGAAGTGAGGTCTGCTATCTGAGCGCTGAGGAGAGACGTGCCGAGGAGAACCTGTTGATTCATTCCATCTGTAAATTTAAGAAACTCTGGTCTGGAAGACATTTCTTCATTGGTATCTATTGAATCCTGTGAATGATTGGAGGAGCAGAGAGGGACGGGGGAAGCAGGGAGGGAAGCAGTCGCTCCGTCTCCAGTCGATTTATCAGCTTGTTCTGGAATATCGTGCTCCTGATCCGGGGAGCGTTGCATCCTAGTCAGACATCCTTGAGCCTGTTCTTCTGAAGCGGTGATCCTGTTGCTGTCCTTGTT
This sequence comes from Poeciliopsis turrubarensis, assembly GCA_010277015.1. Classification (NCBI taxonomy): domain Eukaryota; kingdom Metazoa; phylum Chordata; class Actinopteri; order Cyprinodontiformes; family Poeciliidae; genus Poeciliopsis; species Poeciliopsis turrubarensis. The sequence goes on along the minus strand of VMRN01000134.1, from coordinate 647,214 downwards.
GATCAAATGAAAAAGGTTTGCAGTGAGTAGCTTTATCCCATGTTTATTAAGATTGTGTCCTCCTCTTCCAAAAAGGTGAAAGCGCTGCCAATAGATCCAGAGGTTATTGATCTATTTAATCAATAATCAGCTTTTAATCAGCCATTTGTTGATCCTGAGCCTGGAGTGTTGCTTTGACTCTTTAATGCATGTTTGAAAAATCCTTAAATTTCCTGTGGCAAACCATTGAGCTGTACAAAATGCCTGGGAGAGCCTAGCCCCGCCTTCGAGACGAAGCTCCTCCTCAGAGTTGCTGTTTCCAAGCTTCCGAGCTTCCACCTCACAGAAGTCCCCTCCCTTCACCATTTGCTCCTTCAGACTAACCAGCAGCAATTAGCAAACACCTGGTGAAACTGCACATCAGCTTATTATGAACTGCCTCTCAGTGCAATGCTGGTAATAACATTGTGTCAAGGGTCAGATTTCTTTTAACTCCTAGGAACTGTACTCTTCAAGAGATGTAGGCCTAATTTTAAGGTGTCAAATTTATTTTGTTGTGTTTGGTGTATGCAGCATTTTTATAAAAACTGAAGGGAACACAGGTCCTTTATTTTGCTGTAAAGTGGAAATCACATTATGCTGCCTGTTTAATTATTTCAAAATATTTTCAAACAGCAACATAATGTTTTGTATGCATAATTCAACAACAAAGTCTGCTTTAGTCAAGAATAATGAATAGATGTAAAAGCCTTCATCCACACAGTTTACTAGAGCTCCTCTTGATGAACTTCATTCAGTTTGATTAACAGCCTTTAATGAGTGACAAGTGACTCTTCACCTACTGAAGAGTTTAGTTTACTCAATGTTTAGTTTACTCAAAACATGGAACAGTTCATTTTGACCTAAAAATTCTTAAGATTGTCCTAACATTTCAAAGGACATTATTTCACAAGTTTTATGGTTCATGCAAATGAAAATATGCAGACCTCAGTCTAACTGCTTGCTGAATCCTGCCAATCAAGTTTGATTGTTCAGCCCTTTTTCTGACTGACCTTTCATGAAAATGAACATTTACTTGCTAAGAAGTAACTCTTTACATGTTTTCTCTTAGCACGACACACTTTGACCTTGAGGTGAATTTTCTGGTACATGAACTCCTGGGAAGATTAGAATTAAATGTTTCCTGTCTGTGAATAACTTATTACTGTAGAATGGAGTTTAGATTGTCTAGAAATACCTTCATAACCCTTCCCAGAACTACAGGCTGTTGCTTCTCTAAGGACATTGTTGATGCATTTCCACCTTCAGATTGTTAGATTGTTAACACACATCGTTTTGCTCCAAAGCAGCAAACTGACAAAACTAATGTTGTAACAGGGGAAATATAGCTAATTAATTTGATTGTTATGAATTTTAGGTTCATTAATGCAGAAAAATCCCCAAAGCAGATGAGTCCCTTCGATTTTCTTGCATGAACTTTCAATACAAATAGAATTTGATCAGTTTATAATGCAACATCACAATGTTTTCCATACCAATTGTAAAAGACTAAACTTATAAAATATGTTATGTTTAGAGGTTTGGAGGCTAGATTGGGTACAAGCTCACAGTGAATATTAATTAACATGTTAATTTAAAATAGTATTTGAATTTAAATTTGTATATATTGTCCACTGAAATCTTACATATCTTTGTTAGAATGCCATCACTTTTCCTGTTCTGAATCCTGCCAAAGTTTGCACATCAAATAGAAACTAACAAGGGATCATCAGAGACACATTTTTCTCACCGTTCTCCCTGAGGTTGGAGAGCAGAAGGGAAAAGGAGGGAGGAAGCAGAAGGAGGATAAATTAAACGATGTTACTCGTCTGCCTCGCTGCCAGGCCTTTGCTTATCAGCAGCCTACAGATTGAGACAAGAGGAAAGAACATGACTGCCCCACTGCCCTCAGTTTGTCTTATTTGTTGCTTATTGGTGCAGAAAATCAAAGATAAAGAAAGCATTGTGTGGGATACATTGAGGCAGGAAGCCCAGTGAAAAAAAAGACTGTGCTGATTCGGGCTGCCTGTGACATTTCGCCCTTCAGGATTTGCTCGTAGTTACACGCTCAATTGGATGTCCAAGATGGGAAAAAAGGATAAAGTGCAGTATTTAAAGAAAGGACAAGATGTAGGTGTTGGGAAGATGTTTATCTTCAATAGCCCAGTTCTGACAAAGGCAGTGTTGAAACACAAGTCCTGGTGGGGCAAGAATTAAAGGGATTATCGTTCATTAATAATCTTAAGGCTTATTTCTTGTCAGACAAACAAACAGTATCAGATTCAGACTCACTGGCTAATTCAGAGTTCGTTATGAGACAAAAATAACAGCAACAGTGAAAAATAGAGGATAAATTCCGTCCGGCTTTGGCTGTGTGGTTCAAAACCTCTAATCAGGCGTCTGCTAAAAAGATTGTTTTCTCACACAGACACAGAAAGGCTCCCAACTGAGAGAAATAACCTGAAGGTTTACAAGCAATAGACAAGATAAGAGCTTTTCAGACTCACCAAAAAGGTTAAAGAAGGGAGCTTCTTTAAATGTCAAGTCATTCTTTTTGATGGTATGTTTTTAAAAAAGTAAGGTAGTAGTTGTATCCCATAATTCTTTCAGAGTGAAACTCTAAGGTTTTAAATATTAAAAAAATAAAATAGTATATGATTTACTTTAAATCTTAAAACTGAACTAATGACATTGTGGAAATCTCATTTCTGTTTTTAGAAACTTCAGGTTAGAGCTAAATGATCTAAATAACTTTGTTAAAACTACATATGAATGCATGCAAGAGGATTTTTAGGACACTGTATTTGTTAATGGGGTAAATTCAGGCATCTTGCCCGGTCAGTTGCCCATGCTTGTGTTGTGTCAAGCTGGGCGTCAGAAGAGATATTGTTTCTATAAAGTATAGATCTCAATAGCTTACAGACTGAGATGTCAAACTCCCCTCTGTTTTCAGAAGACTGCGTTCACCTGTAGTTGAGTTCAATGAAGTTACTTCTAAACTTCTGCTATCAACATATCTGGTTGCTCCAACACATCAGACTTCAATATTTTTTGGATTGCTAATCCCAAAAAAAGTTCAAAAGCTTGGGATTATGACAAAATCTCAGCCTCTGTAGTATAGAACAATTTCAAAAGCTTATGAAATTACGAGAAGCTTGCTTGTGTCGCAACCATTTCTGAAGCACTAGATAATCATAGAGGTCTGGGCTGTGACTGGGATAATCAGCAAAAACCATTGATGAGACTTTTAAAGTGGAAATGTTTCCAAAGACAGCAAAAACTATCCAAAACAGAGCGCAGGCTCAAGAGAGTTGGGAGATGTTGAGGCAGGATGTCACTAATACAGCACAGGCTGTGACATGGCAAAGAACTGCTGTTGATAAAAGCACTGAAGCATATCTTTAAAGCTGCTGTGCGTAACTGTTACTAATGAATCATTTGGTCACTGAGTCACTAACCCTTATCACTAAGTTGTGACAGTACGGTATGAGAGATTTTGGCAGGTTCTCTTATATTACACAGTTACAACATATAATCATTTTTATCAAATATGTAAAAAATATTTAATAAAAATGACATACATACAAAAGATGTCTTCATGATGGAATCTCGTATGTATCTGGATCCTATTCTTCACCTATTGAACAATCCAAAATTAATGACTTCATTGTTTTTCCATGTTTTAAAATTTCACCCTGGATTTCTTTTTTATTCTTTGAAATTCCAAAATGTTTAAATCATTTTCAAGAAAATGTCAGGAAAACATGGTAGTAAGTAACAATGTGTTCAATATGGCTCATATAGGTAGACTTTGGTTTTTGATAGAAGTCAGAACATCTCAGACATTTTTGCTGTTAATGCACCAACACTGAACATCGATCACTGAGTGTGTGTTCATTTCTGAATTAATAAGTACAGCAGAAGGAGAAGTTAATCAGTGCTTGCACTAGAGGCACTCCCATTTAATCCTCCAAAAGCTCATTTAACCTGTCAAACTGTCACCTGAGAGGCTTATCCTGGTTTCATCTATTAGGATAAGTGAGACATGAGGTTCAGAGTCATAGAGGACAGTAAAGAGTTGAACTGGCAACTGCTGGCAGAGCCTTGCGTGTGTCCGAGCAGCATACTCAGCAGGAGATTATTGCGCCAATGCCTGCTGGGCCGCCTTTGCCTAAATGATTTCAGAGTCGTTGTGTGTTTGTGTATGAGTCATTGTGTGGGTGTGTGTGCAACATTGTTTTCTTTTTGTTTGTATGAAGGGCTTATCACGCCGAGCAGCCAGTTAATCTATTATTGAACGTTGCTGCTAAACCCATTAATTAGGACTTGAGGTTGAGATGGGTGAATGGTGCCGCGAAGTTCAGTTGGAGTCCAGTAGCAATCCAGTGACATGATAAGCAGACAGGGTTTAACATGCAATTTTGAATAACCCAACCACTCTGATGGGATTCAACATCTCAACATGGCAGGAACTTCATTGTTTGATAAAATGGGAAAAGGGAAATTTTAGAACCCTTATTGCTTCAGTATTGTGTGAAAAGCATCTGCCTCTGGGTCTGTTCTTATAAATTAACATAATGTAATCTTTGAGCGTTTTAAAATCTACCAGAGCAATCAAGTTTACCCATGACCTCCTGCCAAAGGGGCTGCTGAGGCAACATAGGGAAGGAAACACTATTTGGTTGTCTATTTATCTCCCCGGTGGCAAAAAACAACCTTCAGCAAATATCATGCAGTGTCAGAATCTGACATGGAAAATCATGCTGTGTAAGCACATGCAGCTGATGCCTCGTTATTGTCCTCCTTTGGCCCATCAATGAGCACTTCCACAGCTATGTTCTGTTAGACCCAGAGGTTTCCCAACAAGTCACCCTCCTCTCTATCCTCTAACAGGATCTCACTCAACCTTCACTGGAAAGGAGCTCAGTTTTGTGGACTCAGCTCGTACTTTGATTAGCACAGATTACATAGCCCATAAAAGGGACCTCAGCACCCACAGACCTGAAGCACAACCACATAGAAATTTGAGATGCCATGATTCTTAGAACCTTGAGCTTTCTCATTCATGTCTGTTTTAACTTTCTGTATTTTATGGTATCTTATGTTTTGCAATTGGGTTATTTATGATCCCAGTGTGTCTTTTATGTCTGGTTTTTTTAGATTTTTTTTTAAAGGGGCAATGTTATGTGTTTTCCAGGCAATTAGTGCCATTTTATAACACAATCAAGTAATCATGTACCTTCAGGTGTTATAAAATCCTGTGTATATCAGATATGATCAAAAAAAACAGTGAATATTTGAAAGAGAGCAGTAGTTTTTAGTACAAGCTTTGCAAGTTTTGAGAAGAAAGACATGAAGTCCTGCTTTAAACAGAAAATCTGTGCTCTCGAATTACGGCAGAAAATTTCCCCATGTTCTCCATCCAACAGCTGAATGGTTGCCACGAGAAATTAAAGGATTACTCAAACATGCATGAAAGAATCTAGGAAACATTTTAGGTATGTTTTTAATGACTAAATAACATAACATGATGTAAAGCTCAAAAAAGTAAATTTTACACAATACTGCCCGTGTATAAAATGAATATGCACTAAATTCATTAGTCATGTGTTCAGATGTGTTCAATTCCAAGTTTTTCATTTGATGTTTAGTTTTCATTTTTAGACCTTCTTCCTCAGTTCATTGGGAGCAACTCCAACTACTCCCTGTTCGAAGTATTAAGGCAGACTTTACGTTTCAATATGACCGCTCGTCGTTTAAGCAATAGTAAGCTGTTGTGGAAACATTTCTTTTACAAGAAATCTGCAGCTCTAACCTGAACAAATGAAAAGTGGTATTTGCTTATGGAAAGTGAAGTTTAAAACAATGTTTGTAAGCGCTATCGTAAACAATGTTCACGGATGTTGAAATTCGGACTTCTTAACTAGAACGTTAGTTTATTGAATTTAACGTCAAACCCCAATCTGAGTTCCCACTTCCCAGGTAACTGAAACGCAGCATAAGCCCTCTGCTGATCAAAAAAAAATCTCCACAATGACATGTCTGCTGTTTCTAATGAACTCTCCTGTTTTCACTCAGTTCATTGTCCTCAGCAGTTCTTAAGCTGTTGTTTTTCCTCCTATTCTCCAAATTTGATTAATTCTCCTTGTCTACCAAAATATGTGGTTTGGAGTCCTTGCTTGTTCACAATGCTCACACTATAGTAAATTGTGTTAGAGTATTAAGTTTAGCTCCTGATTATGTGTTTGTGTTCGCCATAGTTTTTTGTTAATGAGCTCTGTAGATGAAAAAGGTTCAATATCAAGTGGGTAATTATTATTCATAGGATTAGAGGCTCGCCGAGGGGTTTAATCTTTGCTCTACTTTCTGCATTAACAATGGCTCATAGATTTTATTAAGGCAAAGTAGGTGTTCTGGTGAACTGCCAAGAAGCCACTCCCCTCTGCATGCTAGAGATGAGAACCAGGTGGAGTCAATCTCCTGGCAATCAAAGAGTGCATGTTAGGTGTGGCTGACCTCTCACTCTTGTTTGAGAAAGTGGCACAGCATGTGTGGCAAACAGTGCTGATAGCATGCAAGGTGCAAACTGTGCAAATCTTTAAAAGAAAATACTGTGAAGGACAGCCGGTAAGCTCCTAATACTAGTGATGGTGAGATGA
>VMRN01000134.1:600215-640527 GCA_010277015.1 Poeciliopsis turrubarensis | reverse complement strand
TGTTGCGTTCACAATGTAATTTAGATGTTTCTGTTTCTTTTGAGGGTTTTCACCTGTATGACTGGAGCATCATATAAAAATAAATATAACTAAAATGAAGACTCCTTGAGTGAACCCCAGTTATATTTCACAAAAGAGTAAATTTGGGCACTTAAATTTATGACTCGCTGTACAGGAACTGCTTTAAATCAATCTACACATTCAGTATTCATTGTTTTGTTTTTATTGTATGGAGAAAATAAAAATACTAAGCCTTTAATTTTGAAAAACTTTGGAAGATTCCTTTATTTATTGACAGATACCAAGTCTGACTTAATTGCTTGAAATTTTCTCTATATTTAATCTAACTGAGTTCCTTAACTCATAGAAATGTCCATTTATCTGTGATGCTGTCCACTTTCCTTTTCCAGTGTGGGATTTTTCTAATTTTCCCAGACTTTGAGCTCAGTCTCTCCCACTGCGCATCACTTCACATAAGTCAAACAGTGAATACAAATGTCAGTGAAAGTGTTTGCACGTTGACTTGGAGCTGATTCTGTCTCTGACTAGACCGGTTGTCATTCCAGGGAAGCGACAGTGAAACACGAGTCGGCTGAGTGATGGAAATGTGGAACGACATGCTGAAACATTGACCTGGTCGTTGGTTTGGTTTTCCTGAGGCCGTCCAGTATGTTTGACAGATGAACGTAAAACCCTCAAGCTGTAGGTCAGCATGAATGGAAGGTCTGGAGGATGATAAAGATGATGAAAACCTAGAGTTAATGGAAATTTTTTAAAATATTGAACTCACTTGTTGCTTATAGTCAAATCAATGATTAGTATGCTCTAATCTGTCAGAACGATGAACAATTCAGCAAGTAGACATGGTCGCAGCTGTGCGCCTCACAGCGCTCATCCTTGTCTTCGTCTTTGGGCTGTCTTCAAATAAAGCTTTTTCTAAAAGCCTCAGCTGGTGGAAAGCAGGATGTCTGATTGAAGGAGCTTCATTTGGTGTGAAGCGAGTTCAGCTTGGTTGTCAGGGTGTAATGATAAGTGCTCTTGTTGAGAGTTAGTTGATATTAGAGGACATTAGGGCTGGACGATGCAGTTGAAAACATATGATATAAGGAGTTTCAGATCAATCCATATTGAAGTTTATTGATTACGTTTTTGTTTTGAACATCTGAAACACTGCTAATCTGGTGGTGTTTCCTGTTTCAGCTACGGTTTTCACTCCATTGTTTCTTTATTTTTAAGCATTTATGAGGCATGGTGGCAAATCCTTATACTGCTGCTGTGCAGGTCCCTAAACAAGTTGTTGGGTAACCAAAGAGTGAGTGAGTTACTAGGCAACCAAAGTGTGAGTCAGTTGCTAGGTAAGTAAAGAGAATGAGTTAGTTGTTGCCGCCCGCCTTGCTTTGCTGGCTATGAGAGGTTGAGCTGCGAAAGTCTTTCCTTTGCTCACATCCCCAAGAATGCTGTGCAGTTCTGGATTGGAGTTCAGAGAAAATTGTATATATTGAATATTTAATATTCTGTCAGACATATTATCTACTGATTTTGATCATGTGCCTGTCATGATATATATTATTACTAATTTATTGTCCAGTCCTAACCTATACGCAGTCAGGACAGATGGATCTGAAATACTGGAAGAAATGCATGTTTAATGTTTATGGGTAGAATTCAAGAAGGTCTAGGTCTCTTTTCTTTATTAGAGAATTAATTCAATTAGTTTTGTTCAGTAATTTAGTAAGAAACAAGAAAAGGCTAGAATTTTCCATCCAAGCTTAATCTGCAGCCAGCTGACCAGAACTGAGCCACAATAGGCAAGAGAGGGGCTTTACTGAGCCACTCCATGCTCCAACCTGCCAGAGAAAATTCTTTCCAGGTCTCTTTGGTGTCTCATAAAACCGATTTTGAACTGCGATTTTAAAATGCTTTATGGCATAAAGCATTTTAAACCACAACTTTTGAAACCACTTTTTGCTTCGCTTTCTGTTATTTTTTGTTTCTCTCATTCATGGTTTTTTGTTGATAAAACTGCACCTACTTTTTCACTACAATACTCAAAAGAAAGATGTGATTGCCAGAAACTTGAAAGGGGAAACCAAACACAAGTAGAACTTATTGATTTCACACAGGCAGCTGTTTGTGTCATTTTGACATAAGCGAGGAATCACTTCATCAGTTCCCTCCATGTTTTACATCTGGACTCCATCATGGGGATGTTTCTGACCCGAACCACAAATAACTACAAACACTTCCTGAGGCCGACAGCATCTGTCAACCCCTCTGCTGCCTGATTCCCTCTGATGACGGACCAGCCTGTCGTCCCAGCAGGCCAGCAGAGTTAATGCTGACAGACAGATACCTCGTTAGCATTATAGCTTCTGCCAAAGGGCGAGCATCTATTGTTAGCGTGATAGCAGGGCCTTGGAGCAAACGGTTATTCTCAGTGTGACACCACTCACAAGGGCCAAAGTTGTTGAGAGGGTGTTAGCTTGGGCAATAGAGCTCAGAGGACAGAGAAAGGACGCCTGTCACTTTGGTCCTTATGGATGAAGAGGTCAGTGGTGGGAGCATTGTGACTAGAGTAGTAAATTTCCCAGTAAATTTGGAGTGCAGTCTTGCTGCATAAGGTTGAGCTTCCAAGATTGTTGACATTACCTTGAAGCAGCAATCTTGGTGAATGCTGGAACTGAAACGTCAACATAAAAACCATCAATTGCCCAAATTACTGAACCCAGTTTTTTGGTGTCCATCTCGGTTAAAACTGCAGCAGTCTGTAGCATAGCAGGGAGCAAAAGGTCAATTGGGGGTTGATCAGTGTGCACACATGCCTTACTGACAGTGCTAAGATCTTCCTCCTGGATCTGATTGGCTGTTTCTAGTCAGCACTGAATGTAATGGAGAGTCCAGAGGAGCTAATTTTCTCTGAGAGTCAGTCTTATTTCTTACTCTCACAATGTAGTAACAGTTTCAACAAATAAGTGACAAAAATATATTTTTAGAAAAGTTACGTTCTATATCTTTAAAGTGAAACAATCCAATATGTCTGGGATCAGTTTAGGTCCACTGACTTTAGATGGGATTGATTTTTAAGGACGTAACTTTCTGAAAGTCCATGAGGTCATTCAACCCTGTCACAACTTGACTTAACGTTTTTACTTTTATGAAAAAAAAAATAATAATAATCTAACTGGATTAATTAAAACAAGAAGTAAATATGAACCTGTTATGAGAACTTAGAAAGATTTTTGGATCAGGTTGTGTGCTGTTTCCATTCACCACTACATTATTTATTTTATTTTTTATATTGTTTTAGCTCTGAAATACAAAAACATCGTCTGTATGTCTGTACCACAATACCCCAACTAGAAAATGGATTAAATTCATTAATAGTGAGTCACATGAAACGGCTTTTTAGTTATAATTTTTGCTTTTGAGCATTTATGTATGATTTATAAAGTCTAAGCTTATAACATTTTTAAACCAGGCAGGTTTTCTTGGTCTGAACTTGTTTCCTAGCCCTGGTCCTCAAGGCACACCACATTGCATTTTTTATATTTCGTTTTCCATCTTTAGACACTTAATCTTCTGCCTCTAAATCAGTCGTGCTGAAACAGAGAAACATCTATAGGGCTTTGAGCCTTGAGGACCAGGGTTGGAAAACCTGGTCTTAACATCTTACAAATGCATCAGCATAATGTTGACTATTATGTAGATGAAGTGTGAGTGTAGCCTCAATATTGAAAATCTGTACAAATAATTAGACTTTTAAGTCAATAGCTGTCTAATGCAAGCAAAAAAGATTTCAAGCTGTAGCAAAAATCATATATATGAACATTTATAACATTTTTGGTGTCTTTAGTTGTTTTCAAAACTATTTTCGTCTTGGAACTTTCTACGTAGAACTGAATATAATCTGTTTCAACAGAGCTTCCTGTTGCAGAGGAGATGTTTACTGCTCATGACCTCATAGATAAATTCTTACTTTACAACTGTGTTTTTTTTCTCATACTAATGATCTTTTGCTTTGTAAATTCAACTTCTGATTCAGTATCACAAAATCAGCACAGAAAATCTTCATCACTTTTCTTGATTCTGTATGAACACAGACTGTGACTCATTATTGGATGACTAAACCTTCTCCTGTTCAAAATGCCTTCAGTTCTGAATGGATTATTGCACTTTGTGTTGTATTCATTTAAAATAAAGTGTGTTAAGCTGCAGGCTGTAAGGTCAGGCTTCACTCTCTCTCCTTGTTTCCATCTCTACTGTGACTGCTTATAAAAGGCAACAACACTTTTAAACAAGAGGACATTTTCTGTCTCATTGGGTTTGGGCTGAAATGTTAACTTTTCAAATAGGATATGTGAATAACTGAATGAATGACCTTGTTAAATTACTTTTTTATATGCATTCTTTTTATCTCTATGAGCATTATGAGATTAAGACAGTGTTTAGGATGGCTGGTTGTCCTTTTAACATTAAGATTTAATGCAAGTTCTCTTTATTGACTCAGCCTGGACATCTTGTTGCTATCAGCAGCTCTCAGGCTTCTCTCCTTAAGAGTAAATCTTCTGGGTCACAATATATACCCTGCACACTTTAATTCAGTCTGAATTCTGGAGAAGCAAAATATAAGACTTTGGCTTCCACAATGACTTGTGCTGCTGCAACAGCAAGTATTATTTTGTCTTAATCCCAGACTGTGAAGGAGCTCTGCATGAAGTAATTTGATTATTTCCATTGTGTGGGTGAGGATTTACTATCAGGAAGCCTTTTGTGTGAGAAGAGGGAGTGTGCTTCATCAGCTCCAGAGCAGTGGAAATTTACATCAGTTCACCATGAAGATAAGGCCTCTTTATCATCTCCAAGTGTACCATCAAATGGAGATTTACTGTTTGGTGTTGCATTTGCAATAAAAAGGGAAATTGGGTAAAAATGTTCCAAATCTGGAGCCTGCAGGATTTTGTATGTTTAGAAATTGCAGCCAAACCCAAAAAAAAGAAGTCATGTTTAGTGGCATGGCTGAAGTATGAGCTCAGTTTCACTGACCTGAATGTTTGGGTGACAGCCTCTACTCAAAAACAAGCTACACACTAAGACAAAATGTTGTTGGAAAGAGAACAGTGTGATGGAAGAGGACAGAAGGTGAACAGCAGCCCAGAGGGTGGAGAGATTCACACTGACAGAGAAATGGAGACAGATTATGGTTTTTTTTAGCCCTCTTCTTGAAAGAAACACAAAAAAAATGAATCCAGGAGCTGTTTTACTGCAGCAGTCTCTAAATGTCACTGGACCTTTGGGAGGTTATCACCAAGGATCTTAATCTAAACATTTATTAGTCCTGGAGAATGGAACAATAATGTCGTGTTTTTCCTTACAGTCATGCGTAACGTCAGCATCTGATGGATTATGTTTTGCATAGCCTGGTTGATTCACTGGAAACATGCTTAATTTGCATTTTGTTTTTAGTGACGTTTTTCAAAATCACTCAAAATCTACACAAGAGTTGGACGGGAACATGGCTAATAACTGTGCATAACCATTGTGCATCAATATTTAGTTTGCTAACTAAATGTCTAGTTTGCAGCTGCATATTTAATTTTAGTTTCAGAGAGTTTTACCACATAATATCCAATTATTTTCACTTGCTGTTTTCAGTTTTCTCAAGTCATTTATCAAATTATTCAAACATTACGATGCCTGCCTTAAGAGTAGCTGCAACCTGCTCCCAGTTGTGGCCTGCAGCATTATGCAAGTCAATTCAAAGAGAAGACTATGATATCAATATGTTAAAGTCTGAATATATTATCAAGAAGTTCGCTAACATTTCCTTTATTGCCCTGTCTTCTCCCACTCCCGCATCTCTCCCAGTCTGCTCCCAGTTCTCTAAGGGCGTGTACACCATCATGGGCTTGTATGACCGGAAGACGGTCAACATGCTGATGTCTTTCTGTGGCTCTCTTCATGTGTGCTTCATCACACCGTCCTTCCCAGTTCAGACCAACAACCAGTTCGTACTGCAGTTGCGGCCCCAGCTGCAGGAGCCCCTCATGGCCCTTTTGGAGCACTTCAAATGGAAAAGGTTTGTCTACATGTACAGCTCTGATTCAGGTGAGAGCACAAGACACAGCATGCAGGACAAATTGCTTTCATATGCTAATTGCACATTCATGCTTTATGCACTTCATGTCAGAGATTACTGTGCAGACATTCTTCAAGCTGCTTTATGTCCAAATGACAAAACATTTTTTCAGAATTTGCATAGAGGCTAACTCTGTACATAGATCGTACGGAAGATTTAGTCATATACAATTCTGTCATAATGCACTTCTTCTTTTGACCCTCCAATGTAAGCAGTATGCATCTCTAGCCAACTGTGACAAATAAGGAAACTAAGAAAAAAGGAAAAGTCCTTGATTATCTGACTTGACAGTCAATACTGTAACTGTAATGACATCAGACCACCACATCCATTAAATATCAACATATTTAATGAGTTTAGCTGTGAAATGTCACATTTCTGAAAGTTTCATTGTATCAAATTGATTGTCTGTTACTATGAACACTGGGTGATGTGCTCATAGGTCCTTCACCAATCTGTGAAATAAAAAATAAAACAAAGTCAATTATCATACAGTTCATGCACTTATTTTATCATTGTCTTTTAAACAGTTGTTACAAATATTTAACAGGGATTTAACTAGTGGTGAGTTCTGCATTAAGTGATGAAATACTAAAATACATCTATTTGTTTGTTTTTGTTTTTTACTGCACTTTATTTTTAATTTTAATAATTGTTTTTACCACCCTTGAATATAGCAATGGTATTTAATCTCCATCTTGAATACATATGTTTTGGAATCACAATTCTCTACAGTAAAAATGAATGGATAATACATTTACAAAATTATTTTAAATGACTGTTAAAGTGGGTGACAAACATCTCCAAATTGATGCAGTGTCAATGTGAAGCAATTTTACAGTTTCTTCAGGAAAATTGTAAAATTGTGGAAAAATATTTAAGTCTCTTACAAATACAACAAAGGAGCAAAGTGACCAGCATCACAAAGGTAAGCTTGAAATGTTCTTACATGTCAAACAATTACCACACAATAGTTAAAACTTGGAATTTTAGTCAAATTACAAAATTTCAGCTTTTACTGAAAATTTTACAATTTCAGGGTTCATGTGTTTTCTAAGAAATGTTCCTTTTTTATTTAAGACACTGTATTAATAAAATGACCCCCAGTCAAGCCTCAAGTGTATCTGTAAACTTGTGATTGTAAACTTGTCAAATTCTATCTGACAAGACATATCTTGAGAAGAGTCCTGATGCAAATAGCAAGCAGTTTATTCAGCAAGATCATTTCATGATTACAAACTATTTCTCTGAAATATTCCCCACAGGAAGTTAAAATCTACATATGAAGACATTTTCTGAAATTCTGAAATTTCTGAAATTCATTCAAATTCATTTTCTAAAGAGGCCAGCATCATTATTGGATACTACAGTTTAATTTTACAATAACAGACCCAAACAGACTTTCAAACTACTCTGTTATCTAACAAGCTATAGCATCAGTACACAAAGTTACATTATACTGCAGATTAATGATTGCTTAATGAAATAAAAATCAGACTAAAAACTGAAATTATTTTAAGTTGAGGACATTCTTTAGCATTATATTTTTATGATTTAATAACTGCCACATTTATGCTACTCTTATTTTCAGTTCTAACAGAAGAAATTGCACAACAAAAATAATTATTACAGTTTATTTCCAAAGTATAACCATCATTGCTGCTGAGTTGTCATTAACTTTTTATGTGACACAGAGGAACATCCTGTTGTGGTCTGCCTATTGCTGAGTTTTAGTCATGTGACCTGGACGACAGGCGTAACTTGGATGGGGGTCAGAAAACAGAGCAAAATGGACCGCAGGGAGCACATCCCTGCTAATGCCAAAATGGGCTGGCACAAATGAGGTAGCTCGAAAAAAAAAGTATATTTAGGATATGATCCATATTTTCTCGGTAAAAAGACTTGTCATATAATCTTGAGGATTTACCCAGCTTTGAGGTGATCGATTTAGCTAATCTGGTGCAGCAGACCTCATATAATACAATGAGTCTATTAAAACTGCTGGAACAACCGTACATGACACAGACTTTAGGCATTTTGAAGCTGGGTCAACAGAAGTAAACGGGCTGCGTTTACTTCCTGCCCTCCATCTGTATTGTGTGACTTCGGTGCTACATCATCTGAAACCCAGTGATTACATTCTGGAAAACTGCCTAGTACTTATTTTAGTTTTTGTATGAAACTAGCCCCTTTATTTTTGCAAATTTACAACTTTTAAACATTAAATCTTCGATCAATGATGGCCCTAATAGACCATTGTATGATGTAGAGGTGAAACCAAAAGTGTTATTACAATTTGACCATGATTATTTGAAGTCAAGAGCCAATGGACTAATTTGAAAAAAAGGTTTGGGGGTCCAAGTGGTTCTGATTCACCATTTTTCTTATGGTTTTGAAGAAAATACTAAATCAACTATAAAGGAAGATGTAACATCTAAAATGAATATACATCAGATGCTAAAATGAAAGCATCTATGTATGTCTCGTCTGATGTCATTTTTTTTTCTTTTCGTCCGTCAGTCCATGGTTAACAGCAAACAGAGTTGAAGGGATGTTTTATCCTTTTCATGAAAGGACAAATAAAGGTGTTTTTGTGTCTGTGTGTTAGTGCAGGAAGTGAAAATACCCATCTGCAGTCTCATGCTTCATCACATTAATATATAAATGAACTCGTACTCCTATTCTGACCTTTAATCAGCTCACAATCAGATGTAAAAAATGTCAACTCTTGACTCATCCCATAATCCTGTTGCCATGGTTACATCCTTACACTATAAAAGCCTGTTTCCTTCCCAGCTCTGCTCAATTTATACATCTTTTTTTTTCTCTTTCTTCTTCCTTTTTGTTGCCTTTCTTGCGGTTGGCCCATCTTAAGGAGACATTTATTTTTCTTCACAGCTTTACAGCAGTGGGAAATCGTCAGAATTAAACGTACTAAAGATACATGTTCAGAAGCCTTGGTGTCGGCACAGTTTTTGTCATAATTTTGACAGATTTGAAACAAGATGTTAACACACATCTGTGTCAGACCCACACTTAACTTGTTTTTTCTGGCTGGCTTTAAATCAATCAAAAATGTCCCAGTTTAAGGTCAGCCAGGGCCACCAAAGTCATTGATATTTGTTTAATTTAAGAATAGTAAAGACTTTTGTATAATTAGTTTTTTTCAAATTTAGAAGTCAAAAAGGATTTAAGATCAGAAAGTGAGGGGCGTATTGTGGTATGCATTCAGTGCATTTCACAAAGCATTTCTTCAACACACTGATGAAAAGCCTTCTTTGATTGGACAGGAGGGGAAAAATTTGACACTTTTTCTGCTTTAGTTGTTACAAAATCTGACATTATTAATTGCTGATTCAAATGTTCTTTTTTGATGTTTTTGCCATCTGTCCTCTTTGGATTTTTATGTTTTGAAAATACTGTATATTTAATTCCTGGTTTCGCTTGATTGACATTTTGGCATTGCTTATGCAGATGTCTGTGGGATTTCAGCATTTCAAAAATGTAATTAACGCCGTCACATTCTAGGACTTGGATTATCATAAGTTTCTTGCCTTTTAATACTATATATTATGTGTATATTAATCTGCATTGGGAATCTTTTTTGCATAATTCTCCTTAGAATCTAAAAGGCGTCATTTTTCACAGCCAAAACATGTTGAATCTTACAAGAGACGTTATGTCCTCTTTCTCTTCTTTCTCTCCTTTTGGTGTATTGAACTCTTTTCACCTTTATTTTAACTGTCCAGAGAACTGAAAGAGCTTTTGCATGTTCCTTTCTATCTAGAAGTCATTTCATTCACTTTTATCTAACTGGTTGAACCCAACCAAATAGACTAAATGACTAAATGCCTTTGAGCAAGGCATTTAGTCCCTTGTGCAGGTTTAACAAGACAGCAGAGACTCCTAGAAAACCAACAACCAGAAAAATAATATTTTGAGAAAAAATAAAACCAGGAAGAGACAGCAGCTGAGGAATAAAGTGGAGAGCAGGAAGCGTCGACCCGAATGAACAAACCGCGGCTAATTGAACATAAATCGTTTTCTCTTCCTCCTCTGTGTGGTTGATGTAACTGCTGCTGCATCGCTAGTCTAACAAACCTTCATCCACTCAACATGCACTCACACACTGTTACACACACATTACGCACCAGCAGACACGGTCAAAGCACTGCTCTTTTTCTTCTTCTGTTTGTGTGCAGGTTTAAGAATGTCATTTTGCCTTTGTGTTTAATCAAACGGTTCACAAAGACATTTTGTTTCGTTATCAACCTGGATGTCTGCAGGAGCTGAAATGGATTGACTGAAATGTAAATAAAAGGTGGAAGTCAGTCAGGATTGGATTTTTTAAAAAGTATTTTAATGAACTGTTTCTGCCTCTTTCATAGTCTTTCGATGTTTGTTGTTACCAACAAGCAATAACTTATGATGTGGTCAAAAGTACAATTTATGGTCCCTAAATTGACCAAAATATGATGACAGGCTCTTCATTCTTCTGCTGTCACATGGTTTCCTTGCTGTGCATGGTTGTGTTCTGAAAAATGCTCGTTACTGTAGTTGGTCTGTAAATTAGAAAACTAAGGGGATTTTATTGAACATAAAGTTCAGTTCTTTCTTTGAAGTGTTTTTGTTGCTTTTGATGTTACCCATCAGAATAGTTCTTGTGTTTTGTGACACTCTTTCACATTTGCAGATGATCTAGGAATGGACTTTCAGTGCTCTGAGTTGATCCAACCAGAAAGTATGTCAAGCCTCACTTTACTTTTACTTTCAAGCATCTGGCATGGCAATGTCAGCAAATCTTTATATGTGAAGGCAGCATTGAATAGCAAAAAAAAAAGATGTATAAATTGAGCAGAGCTGGGAAGGAAACAGGCTTTTATAGTGTAAGGATGTAACCATGGCAACAGGATTATGGGATGAAGTGTATGCTATAGTGTAGACTAATCCAAGAGCATGTTGTCTCATGAGGGGGTGTGATAGAGGCATTAATGTTCAAGTTTAATTTGAAAAACTTATAAAGTAAATTGTTATTTGTTTGGTGTTAGCTTTGTTCTTTCTATTTGTTCTGTCTCTCCCGACTTAGATTTTTTTGTCTTCATCCTGTTTTTTGCTACCCTTTTTTCTTACATCTTCCTCACTTTTTTTCCCCCTTATACTTTATATTTATTGAAACAACAGAACAAAAATAAAGCAATTTGGGATCTAGATGTAGATGAAGAGTCTAGACCTCATGAGGTCTAGACTCTTCATCTGGAATTATAGATCTAGAGTCAATGCTCAGCTTCAGTTATTACAACTAAAAACTAGCGATCATCAAACCTGGGAGTAGTGATGACCTCTGACCTGAACCTCCAGAGCCACATAAAGTCAGTAACAAAGTCGACCTTCTATCACCTGAAGAACATCTCCAGGATTAGAGGACTGATGTCTCAGCCAGATCTAGAGAAACTCATTCATGCGTTCATCTTCAGTCGCATTGATTATTGTAACAGCGTCTTCACAGGCCTGACCAACAAATCAATCCTCCAGCTGCAGCTGATCCAGAAGCTGCTGCTCATGTTCTCACTGGAACCAGGAAGTTAGAGACATAACACCAGTTTAAAGTCCCTCCACTGGCTCCCTGCAGCTCAAACAATAGACTTTAAAATACTGTAGTTAGTTTATAAATCACTGAACGGTTTATCACCACAATACATTAAAGATCTGCTGCTGTTGTATCAACCTGCCAGACTCTCAGGTTCTGGTTCTGGTTCTGCTCTGCATCCCCAGAACCAGAACCAAAAGAGGAGAAGCAGCTTTCAGCATCTATGCACCAAAAACCTGGAACAAACTTCCAGAAAAGTGTAAAACAGCAGAAACCCTGACTTCCTTTAAATCTCAACTAAAAACACACCAGTTTAGAGTTTTATTTGAAACGTAATATGGATCAATGTATTGTTTATTCTATGTTGCATGACTTTGTGTTTATGATGTAAAGCACTTTGAAATGCCTTGCTGCTGAAATGTGCTATACAAATAAAATTTGATTTGATTTTTGATTTTAGATGAAGCTCCTTTTTAAAGTTTCTTTCCTTCTGAGTGCTATGTTTATTTTTATGCTCTCATCTTGGTCCGGGTGGCTGATGCACTGTCACTGTTGTGTTCTTGCTTTGCTGTCTCTAATTGAATGTTGTGCATTATCATTAACAGTTGGCAGGCAGGAAGAAGCCTCAGTAGTCAGTTTCTGGACAGTAATGAGTAGCTGCCTTGTGGGGAAAAAGGGACAGTCCCCCCGCCCCCCTTTGAAACTCTAATCATTCCACTCAGTTTGTAAATCCTTGGTGTCAGAATACTTGATGATGAAGCTTTTAATTCTAAACATAATGTTGTCATTTAGCATAGCTTGATTTTTTCAAAAGTGTCTCTTAATGAAAAGCTATGTGGTGCTGAAAGATAACTGCAGAAGGTTTCATTACTGGTTAAAAATCTTTGATTTTAAGATTTTAAAATCTTAAAATCTTTGAAATTTTTCAGCAAATTTCATGAAAAACTATCTTTAATTTTACTTAAACAATTATCTGATCTAGTTTTTCAATCTATTGTGCAATAATTTTACCAAACCAATCTCGTGTAAGTTTCCAAAGAATATCAGTATCACAAAGTGAAGAAAGGTAATAACTTTTATTTTGAGTGTGAGCCGATATGACTATTAGATTTAGACAGTAATCGGTCCAGAGGAAAGGGGGAAGTTGGAACAATTTGAGTCAAGTTTTGAATGAAGTTGTTGACATAGAGAAAACTGAAATATTTTTTAAAAATGGATTTTAAATCATTTCTTAAATAGTTTTTGATGTATAGACCCGAGCAGCAAAGCGCTGCGAAGAACTTTTGTTTTTATACTGTTTCTTATTATTCTTTCATTCAAAAGAGGGAGCTTTTTGAGGGCTTTATCATATTCAAAAACTCATCAAACTTGGCGAAGGCCTTAAGCATGTTTAAAAATATTGCACAAATCGCAAAAGAAATGGCTCAATTGCGTCACCTAGAAATTTTCAAAGGACCCTTTTCTATTCCCTTACTTCATCGTAGAGACATGAAATTTGGTACACTTGTAGAGCTCCCCAAGATGCTCAGAATGTACAATTAATGTCATAGTTCAAGTATCACAGGAAGTCGGCCATTTTGGATTGATGTTCCCATTTTAATCCCATTTTTGACGTTTACAGCCTTCGCATTTGATCGAACTCCTCCTCGGGATTTCGATTGATCGCCTTCAGACTTGGTCAGTCTGTTCATAAGGCATGTCCCATCTAAAGTTATCAAAACTTACCCACTGTTTGAAAATGAAATTATCAATAACAGAGGAACAGCACTGATTAGCCGATCCTGCCCTCCTGCCAGCTGCTCTCCCTTCTCAGTTTTGAGAACATACTGAGGCCCGTGGTTTGTTTTGTTTTTCTTTTAAATTTGAATTGTATTAGTACAGAGCCCCCGAGGGGACATGGGGATTTTTTTTTTCTTTTGTGTGCCCTCGCAATAAAGAGAAAAAAATCCCCATGTCCCCTAGGGGGCTCCGTAGTATTAGTGCACTCGATCACCGGGAGCTAAAAATGGGCGGCAGAAAAAAGCTCAGGGGCACAAAACGGAAGAGGGGGACGGACAAAGATGTTGTATAGACGAAGAAAAGCTTTTCAAAGAGACCGAAGGTAAGAAATGTCTGTATATCCACAAGAGAATTGCAAAAATCCCGGTTAGCTTAAGCTAGTTTAAAATGACAGGTGGTTGTCTCCGCTCCGGAGCGTTGGAGCTGACGTTACTGCGTGTGACGTTTACGTCGCTCGGCGTCGTCTTTTGAGGCCACAGACGAAGACGAACGTTATTCCGCCATTTACATTGTGTTACCGACCGCAGTGAAGTTGTTTACAAGTTGGATATTGGATATCCGCGCTCCGCGGAGAAAGGGGCGTTTAGCTCAAGGTTGACCCGATTTATGAACGTTAATTCCGGCCAGCTGTTCTCTCCCGCTCCCTCCTCAAGCTCGGTGTTTCCGAACCAAACACTCGTGTAAATAAACGCCTTGTGATCAACTGATACAAAAAGTGATTATTCATGTTATTACACGAGGCACACTATCCTCTATTAAAATTGTAAGTCATATTCAATATTTTAAATAATTTTAATATAAAATATGTTTTCTTCAATAGCTTCCAAATCATGTGGCCCATTAACTCAAAATCAGTGTGAAATTGTTCTACTGTATTGATGAAGTCTACATTTGACCCCTTCTTCATTTTTTACCTAATTTTGTATTTTACAAATATTTTTAAACAATGTTCATAAAATGTATTACCTCAGAAGATCATAACATTTGTTACCTGTAATGTTCAATTACATAAAATTCTAGGCCAGGATCTATTTCATTACATGTTCACTTCTTACCTGAAATATGCTAAATACAACAAATATTAAAGTGTGATCTATGTCATAACCTTTGTTTACTCTGAAGTGTTTAATTACACTAAATGTTTAAAGATGGGCTCTTTCATCTGGTTTGATTGTTAAATTGTTTACTGCAAAATGTCAGATTATATAATTGTTTACTTTAATCACGTAAAATGTTTTTTTTTAAATGTAATCTTTCATTACAGCTTTCATTGAGTGCTGCCGAACGCATCAATATGTACTGATTGGTGGACAGGCGCGGAAACTGCTCGACAGTTTCTGCGGTGGGCCGCGGCCCCACGGTGGTGGCCAATAGGCCGGAGCGGCGCTTGGCTGGGAGGGCCCCATGACGCAGATGTGCAGCTTTATTTTTTTTTTTTTAATCATTTTTATTGGTTCACAATAGAACAATTGGTGTTAGATTTTTTATGAACTTGGAACATGACAAGGTTTATTTGATGACAAAGCTAAAGTGACCAATGCCAAAAATAAGCACTCGTTTGATTGGGAGCAACTCATAATAATGGACAGGTGAATTATCTTCATCTTCCACTGTTTCATATTGAGCTTAGCAGCCATGAGAGATTCTTATAGTAGGAAAAACTTCAAAGGAAATTCAGACTCATATATTAAATATTTTTTTAAAAAGTAAATGTTAAATTAGCTCATAAGGAAGATGTTAACAATGTTACAAATTGCTGTGTTGATTGTTACAGATATACCAACACTATTTATTAAACTTTATTTACTTGTGGACTTGAGCAGAATGTATCTAACAGTCTATGTTGTACACCCTGGGATCCAGTATCTGATTCTTTACTGCAATGGTTAGACATTTTATGAGTTTAATATCAGATTTATGTCAGATTTTGATCTGCCATCTGTTCTGTAACATGCTGTTTGTAGCCGTGTTTGTATACAGAATAGAAAAGAGAGAAGTTGTGATTGATTGGGTTTGATAGTATGAGCAGAAACTGATTGTGTTTCCATAAATGTCAAAGGAATGTTTTTATTGTTGCAGCCAGCGTCTACAAGTGCTAGACCTATCTGGATCCTGTGACCTGTTGCAGCCTAATAACACACCCAGACGTCTCTCTTGGCAATATCATCCTTGTCTGATGTCACTAATATTTTTCTCCACAGTCTGATCAGTTTGATCAAAAATTGATCAGTTTTCTACTTACTGTGGTGAATATTAAACTGTTCTGTTGTTATTCAAGTTTAAAACAACTAATGAGCTGAAACTGGATGGAGCTATAGATGTCTGTTGTTTTCCAATAATAATACCTTCACAAGAGTGAAGGCTGGTGTGTCTAACTTTCACACTAATGTTGTTTGAATTTATTTTCTTTTTTACTGGATTTGTTTTTGATATAAACTTATGCATAGTTACTTAGGTATGTATATTGATTTAGTGTTCAACTTTACTCCTTGTGTCACGTTGTTGATGAGCTCATCCACCTGCTTACTTGCATCTCTTATTTTTTGCACAAGATTTTCTTGATTTTCATCTTATTTGTTATATAAAAACAGAAAAACTAAAGATTTGAATATACCCTACACTTCCTTAAGTTGATTTGAGAGAAGCCGCCATTGCTGCTGATATTCTAAATGTGTTCAAGTGAATTTTATTTTTTTCCTTCGTTGATCTCGGCTCAGATAAGGAAGCAGAAAAGTTGAAAAACTTGGACTGACAGAACTTATTTGACAATTCTCATCTAAGGCAGTTTATTTATATTTCTCAGTAAGAGCTGACTTCCCGAATGAAAACAAAGCACGTCTGCTGCCCTTTGGTGTGAAGACGCTGCCTTCGAGAATTTCATTCAGGGTCAACTCCAGCCTGAGGCACACGGCAAATATCACAAGTTGGTCTCCCTTTTTAAAAATGGAGGAGGAATTGCTCAGCATTCGGTTTGAAGAGTCATTGCCTACTCAGCTTCACATTAAAAACTCTGTATGTGAATAAACATAGAAAGGTGAGAGCTTCCAACATGGTTAAAAATGAAGACCATCAAAATATAACACTTGTACAACAGAGAACTAACAAGTTATAAAAACAAAGACCATAAAAAGGACTGGTGATTTGTCAACTTTTCATTTATTAAAGATTTTTTATCAAGTCTTTAATATTCATTTTTAGCAAGTTGATTAAACTAAAGAAAGATTCTGATGAAGAAATTAAACATGCCCTCACCTGCCACCCTGCTGGCTTGTAATTCAAAAACATGTTTGTTCTGGATTTCTTCCTTGATGATAATCCAGGCATGTTCCACTGGGAGACCAGGAGGTAAACCCAAAACCCAGCGGAGGGACTTTGTTGTGCAATATCTTGGGATCTGCCAAATGAGTTGGAGAATGTCACTAAAAAGAAAATGTCATATTTTTCTTCCTGGCACTTCAAGCCCTGCAAGTCCTTCTGGGATAAGCAGAAGAAAATGGATGGAGGAATGTCATCAGAACAGTTTTTACTTAAATTCTTCAGATCCACATCAAAGCAAAAGAATGTGATTATATAACAATATGAAAAACTGAAATCTGTGAATTCAAAAGTCAGTAAATCTTTGAAGTCAAATGCTCATAATTAATTTAATACATTTCATGATGAATGTTTTTACTCTGAAGTACTACTTGGTTGTTTTACGCTGTGTATTAAGATTCCCAACCTGGGAATCTTCAAAAAGAAAATCAACCAGCATAAACCAACCTTTATGTAAAAAGCACTTTTTATAGACAATAAAAACAATGTTTCCATAAATGACAAAAACAGAACCCAAGCAAGCTAACAATAATAAATCAAAAACAATACTAAGCTAAACGAGGATGCACATGGAATGTAAATGAAAAAATAAACAGAAGTTATCATAGGTGACCTTGGTTTGAAGGACTTTTCTCAATGAACATAATAAAATGAACATGACTGAGCAATAACTTTGATTTACCATTTCAATAATGGCTCTGGCACATGAGGTAATTAATAACACTAAGACTGGAGCTTATGAGACTGAGCTAAAATTTGCAGGTTCAAACTAAATTAGAAAGTTGAAATTAAATTAAGGTTACACACACTGTGATGAACTGGCGACCTGTCCAGGGTGACCCCGCCTCTTGCCTGTTGACATCTGGATATAGGCACCAGCACCCCTCCTGACCCCAATAGGATAATGGTGTAAGAAAATGGATGGATGGATGGATGTTACACACAGTTGGACAGCAAGATTCTTGGATTCGTTGGTTTTCTGGAGAACCTCCTGATGCTTCTTCTAGAGACAGTTGAATATCATTTGCAAAGAAATTATGTGTCATTCTGAAACAAACAGACCAATAGGGAATTTGCAGATACCAGAGGATCAGAAGACCAGAGGCTGATCTGTGGGACACACCACAAGTAATTTGAGACACTGATGATATAAAGAGGGGAATCATTTTAAATGTTTGTTTTTTTGTAGCATACATAAGGCATCAAGTTTCAATCAAGAAATGTATTCTGCATGTAACAGTTCTTTGAACCCTTTTACTATTTGCAGGTGAAATAATTAATTTAGTCTTTTTCAGGTCTGACAGTGCTGCAGAGGATCCTTGATACAGCAGCAGAGCGCAGTTGGCAGGTTACTTCCGCTAACTTGGACACCATGACGGAAAAGACCTTCATCAAACTCCTGGCCGATCTTGACTACAAGGAGGACTTTCGTATCATCATTGACTGTGAACTGGAACGATTGAACAACATCCTCAACCTGGTAAAAGCCTCACTGATTAACAGATTTTTTTCCATCAGATTAAAACTAAAAACAAGTATTTGTCAATGTAATTTTGATGTACGTTAAAAGTTTTGCTCTGCGGGGGTTAAAACCAACAATTGGTTTACTTGTGGCTTGATGTAATTTCAAGTTTGAACCTTTTATCTGATTGCTGTTTACTGAGAAACTTTGGAATAAACCTTTGTAATGTCATGTAAAGGTATTTGTTCATTTATCAGAAGTTAGCTACAGATTATATTCAGACCTTAGCATCCATGAATAATACATGTGAAAGGGAGAGGACAACATAACAGCTCCTAGAGAAGCAAACAGAATGCAGAGCTCTGCCATTACACAGAATTAAAATGCATAATTTTCTTAATGAATTTCTTCAAAAAGCACTTTGTCTAGCGTATGTGGTGAAGTACATGAATTCATGGAAAAGCAATGGTCCCATTGGCTAAAAACTGAAAAAGCATATGTTTGTTTTCAATCATGTTGAAAACAAGAGAAACTCAGTTGAAAACATAACTAAAAATAGAGACACTCCATTAAATTGTATTTTAATTATGATAATCAACACATTAAGGATACAATATTAATGTCATTTTTGGATAATACTGACCAGATATACAGTCATAATAAAAAACAATTACTAAGAATCATAATAAAACTGTTGTGATCTTTAAGTTCTGAAATGACCTTACCTTAATGAACTTCCATTCTAGAAAAACTTGCAACACAGTTCACTCTGTCAGTCTTTAAGTTCATCTCTTGGTGTTTAAACAATAATAAACGATGAAAGTAGTGACCAGGTTCTTCTAATTAAATGTACTTAAGGTGGCAGCTCCTCCTCAGGCTGCCTCCTTATTGTGGTGGAGAGGTTTGAGGGCCCCATTGATCCAAGGAGCTATGCTGTCTGGTGCTTCATGCCCCTGGTAGGGTCACCCAAGGCAGACAGGTCCTAGGTGTGGGACTAGACAAAGTGCAGCCCGAAGACCCTGACGATGAATAAGAAGATTGGATTTCATGTTCCCTCGCCCGGTCGCAGGTCACCGGGGCCCCACCCTGGAGCCAGGCCTGGAGGTGGGGCACGATGGCGAGTGCCTGGTGGCCGGGCTTTTACCCATGGAGCCCAGCCGGGCTCACCTCGAAGAGGAGACATGGGTCCCTCCTCCCATGGGCCCACCACCTGTGAGAGGGGCCAAAGGGGTCAGGTGCATTGTGAAATGGGTGGCAGCTGAGGGAGGGGTCCCTGGCGGTCCGATCCTCGGTTGCAGAAGCTGGCTCTTGGGTCGTGGAATGTCACCTCTCCAGTGGGGAAGGAGCCAGGGCTGATGTGTGAGGCTGAGAGGTTCCGGCTAGGAATAGTCGGTCTCGCCTCGGCACATGGGTCTGGTTCTGGAAGCAGTCTCCTTGAGAGGGGCTGGACGTACTTCCACTCTGGAGTTGTCCACGGTGAGATGCGTCAGGCAGGGGTGGGCATACTTGTTGCGTATCGCATGGACATCGGGGGCAGTTCCCCTGGATTGGCAGATTGTGGTGGTGGTCCCCCGGTTCAAAAAGGGGGATCGGAGAGTGTACTCCAATTACAGAGGGGTCACACTCTTAAGCCTCCTTGGGTAGGTCTATTTGGGGGTCCTGGAGAGGAGGGTCTGTCGGATAGTCAAACCTCGGATTTGAGCAGTGTGGTTTTCGTCCTGGTCGTGGAACACTGGACCAGCTCTACACCCTCAGCAGGGTCCTGGAGGGTGCATGGGAGTTCGCCCAACCGGTCCACAAGTGTTTTGTGGACTTGGAGAAGGCGTTCGACCGTGTCCCTTGGGGTGCCCTGTGGGGGGTTCTCCAGGAGTATGGGGTACCGGGCCCTTTGATACGGGCTGTCAGGTCCCTATATGACCGGTGTCAGAGTCTGGTCCGTATTGCCAGCAATAAGTTGGGCTCGTTTCCAGTGAGGGTTGGACTCCGCCAGGGCTGCCCTTTGTCACCGATTCTGTTCATTACTTTTGTGGACAGAATTTCTAGGTGCAGCCAGGGTGTTGAGGGGATCCGTTTTGGTGGCCTTAGGATTGCATCTCTGCTTTTTGCAGATAATGTGGTCCTGTTGGCTTCATTGGGACGTGATCTGCAGCTCTGGCTGAAGCGGTTTGCAAGCGAGTGTGAAGAGGCCGGGATGAGGATCAGTGTCTCCAAATCCGAGGCCATGGTCTTGAGCCGGAAAAGAGTGCCTTCTTCGGGTCGAGGGGGATGTCCAGCCCCAAGTGGAGGAGTTCAAGTATCTCAGGATCTTGCTCACGAATGAGGGAAGAAGGGAGCGGGAGATCAACAGGCGGATTGATGCGGCGTCCACCGTGAAGCGGGCGCTGTACCGGTCCGTCGTGAAGAGAGATCTGAGTCAAAAAGTGAAGCTCTCAATTTACTGGTCGATCTACGTTCCCACCCTCATCTATGGTCATGATCTTTGGGTCATGACTGAAAGAACGAGATCGCGGATACAAGCGGTTGAAATGGGTTTCCTCCGTAGGGTGTCTGGCCTCCCTTAGAGAGAGAAGCTCAGTCATCCGGGAGGGACTCAGAGTAGAGCCGCTGCTCCTACACATCGAGAGGAGCCAGTTGAGGCTCGGGCATCTGGTCAGGATGCCTCCTGGTCGCCTCCCTGGTGATGTGTTTCGGGCACGTCCCACCGGGAGGAGGCCCCGGGGAAGACCCAGGACACGCCGGAGGGACTATGTCTCCCTGCTGGCCTGGGAACTCTTTGGATTCCCCCGGAGGAGCTTGAAGTAGTGGCTGGAGAGAGGAAAGTCTGAGCCTCCCTTCTTAAGCTGCTAACCCCCCGACCCGACCTGGATAAGCGGCGGATGGATGGATGGATGGATGGATGGATGGATGGATGGATGGATGGATGGATGGATGGATGGATGGATGATTTACTGGCGTCAGTGTGACCTCCTATATTACAGCAGTTTGGCGTTCTGGAACTTTTGTGTTACATTCTGAGCTCAGGAACAATGTCCGTAGAAAAGCAGTTTCTGTTACACATTAATCTGGAAAATATTCCAATAAAAAGGTTTCAATTGCCAATGTTCCCACTGTGAATTCAGAACGTGCAAATATGAGATTAATAACAAAACCTCCAACAGCTCAAGCTTGGGTGGACTTTGCATATTAAGTTTGCATAATAAATGTTAGGTTACATTTATAGTTTCTGGTCATAATACACTGCACCATTTTTGGAGAAAACCCAAAGCAGCATATGAGTGGAAATAGCTCATACAAACTGTCAGCCAGGGTGTTTGAGGGCTGATGCCAGGGCCGGCCCAAGCTTCAATCGGCCCTAAGCGGCTGCTCAGTTTGCTTGTGCCATGGGCCGGCCCAGGCTGATGATTTGGGAAATCTGCCTTTTTATATGCCAAACTATTGTACAATTAGATCATCTATCCAATGGCTGAAGCTTGCTTGACGCTGCGTCGAAAGTTACTGGGTTTTCACTAACCATGAAATTTAAATTATGAAAATAATTTAAATTTAATGAAAGAAAACGCGCTGAGTTAGAGAAAAAATGTTTTTTGCTAAAAGAAAAAAAGTATTTGTGTTGACCTGAGGTGGGTTTTTTTTGGAAACACTTTTTTCGAATCTCATGAGTCGTATGATCAACAGCCAGATGTTGCTGACATAAACCACGAAGAAACACAGCACTAAGTAGAAGGAGGATGATGGTTTGTTTTTGATTTTCATGGATAATGAACAACTGGCTCCACCAGAGATCTCAGAGCATCACACAGTTCATAAAAAATTGTCTGTCATCCCAAAGTGTCGAATCCATAGCTCTTCTGTCAAATCGCCTACTACACTTTTCCTCAAAACACTGTATCGATATTTGCTCCCAGGTATAAGAGGCTTGTCACTGCAAGCCTTGTCCTGAAAAAAATGCTGTTCTGATCACTGATAGATGAAGGAGTGCCATGGCTGACTTATGACTAAATCTCATGTAATTGTTCACATCTATCTGTGCCATGATTTTTAATGACTTATGTGAACAAGATTATTCACATGTGATTTTAATCACATTTTTTATTTATTGGACACTGCAGTTGTGTTTTTACATTAGCAGAACAGCAACAAAGACTTGGACACATTTGTCATTGAAAAGAAGATCATAGTTTAGCTCACCTCTCAACCAATGACTGCATGAGATGGGGAAGAACCTGCAAGGACAGGCGGCTAAAGACTGGCTGGATGGACAGCTTGTATTTGGCTCACTGTTTTAGAATCTCCTAAGTGAAAAGATAAATGTAAGTATACACAAACAGATCGACGCAGCAGTGATCTGCTGACCCCGATACAAACCCAGAATGAGAGGAGGCGTTAATACATAGCAGTCCAGGCTGTAATAACCAGATGGCAGACAAAGATTAATTCGGCATCAAATTAAATGATTTTTTTTAAAAAAAGACTGATAAGCCAGAACAGGCCTGAAAAACAAGAGCAGGCTTTCTACTGTTTAGTCACTATGTGGTAAAAACTGACCACTTGTTTTTTATTTTAGCCTCAAAGCAGCTGTACTGGAGTCTGTTTATCCTCCTTTCTTCCTTTGGAGAGCAGCTGTTGTCTGCCAGCTGCTAAGAGCCCATTAGTGCTGGTGTCAGTTTGACAGTACTGTCCAAACAAGCAGCCACTCTCTGAAACTACATCACAATACAGTAAATAAGGCTGACTGGGAAAGGAACAATATTTCCTTTCAGATTAGGCTAGTAGAGCTGATGTTTACTTTAAAATGATTCAATGCTGTCGATAGTTGCCTAAGAAACGAGTGAGGACATCTCTGCAGCTATGAGCTGAACTAGAAACTAAACCATGAAAGATCTCAGAGGGAAAGAGCTGCAAGACAAACAAATACACTCAATCCTGATGTTCACAGCTGGTCGTCTTTGTGCTTTTAAGAGGGAGTGAGGACACTTCTCCTTCTTGGCTAACTTGCTAAAGTCATTGTCTGGTCTCCCATGTACATCTGCCAAGGTCATGTGAGGTGGCTGTGCTGTTCCAGA
The DNA here is from genome assembly GCA_010277015.1 of Poeciliopsis turrubarensis. NCBI lineage: Eukaryota > Metazoa > Chordata > Actinopteri > Cyprinodontiformes > Poeciliidae > Poeciliopsis > Poeciliopsis turrubarensis. Next base: position 617,185 of record VMRN01000134.1, on the reverse strand, counting down.
CAGACATTGGTCAGTAAGTGTTTTTCAGGAAACAGAAGGTCTGAGATAGTTGCCTGGAAAACCTTAGGAACATAAATATGGTTGAGTGGTTGTTGAGTCACCCAGAAATTAAGTTGAGCTGGATCTGAAGAGAGCAGTGGATTATTGTCTCCTTTTCTGGGAGTGCAGGATTTGGTAATATGTAGCAGTATAAGGTGTGAACATCATAAGGATATCAGACATTCAAGAAGGAAGGAGATCCACACTGAATGAGACGTTCAGTGTGACCAGTGTCTCTCCATCATAGTATTCTTTACAAATGGAATTCATTGGGTTTGACAGTGATGTCCCTTTCCAGCAGATTCTGTTCATTCAAATTCAGATATGTTTGTGGAGAGTGCATTTTTATCTCATTATCCGCCCATGCTTGTGTGAAATTTAAATCACTGACCAACATCCCAGTGCATACAGACATTTAGGTCGATGATGCTTGTCCCTGTTGTTGGATCCACGATCTGCTCACTGATCAGAGACGCTGAACATTTGTGCTCTGCAGCTGTTTTGCTTTTAACAGAGCTCTTTGATGTCAGGTTCAGCAATAATTGACTGGCATCAGCGAGAAAGGAAGAAAGAGCAAATGCAAAGATGATTTTGTTTTGTTTTTTTCAAATTTACAAGAATAAGCACAGAAGACAGATAAGAAGAGAGAGCTGGAGAAACAAGACAAAAAAAGATTTGATTTGTGTACTTTTAGTAAAATAAAACCTTTTCAGCACAAACTCTAACTTAAAACCAGTTGTTAGTTTGTTTCCATTGACCTGAGACTAACCTGAGAGCCAGGTGCTGCTCTGATCCTTCAAATGCTTCTTCTGGCTTCAGTGATTTAGTTTAGCTTTGTTCGAATTATCACACGCTGTTCCACTTGACTGCAGCTTCATTCATTCAGTTTAGTTGTGAGTTAAGTCTCAAGTGGCTTTTGCTGATGGTTCACTGTTGGTATATCAAAATAATCTTATGTAATGATTCAAAAAAACCTCAGACCATAAAAAGCTGAACAAAATGTAAAGTCCATAAGACATATTGAATGACCTGTCTCATCTTTCTGAGACAGGTCATTCTCTGGAAGTTTTAAACATATCAGTCAAATGCCCCAGCATATGCTGCTAAGGATAACAGTGAAATATCAAACTTAGTGCCAATTTTGAGCAGAGACTTAAATATGACTTGTCAATCCAGAGGAAATCTGACTAATCATTGTAATTTATTAATATAAATTCCTTAATGTCCATAGATGACAGAAAATATCTTCCTTACTTTGTTTTTGAGGCTTGATCAGAACAAATAGGAATCTAGGTCTTCAACTACTGGGCAACATGTTGCATTGTTTTATTAAAATACTTTGCAGCAAAAATAAACACTTTAATTAAAAAATCACTTATCAAATAAAGGTTTATTCTAATTGTGAGTCATTTGGGTTATTTCTGCGTTGATCTTGGCTTCTCCAGAAGTAACCTCCAAAAGTGTTCACTTCGTTTCAGAGTTTATTCTGAAACTAAGCCTTTCTTTTCTTTAACTTTATTTTGCAATAATCTGGTAACATTAATCCAAAAAGTATCTTGGAATTGTTGATTAAAGAAAAGCAAAGTCTGATCTTGCAGTAAGTGCATGCCAAAAAGACTTAGGAAAAGCATTCAGAACAGAGATTTAAAGTTGACTCTAAACTGTTCTCGTCTCCCAGGTTTAGGCCTGAAATTTGGTGACATCACTACTTTGCTGTTTGAAATATTGGGACAAGCAAATCGATGCCATTCCATTAAGGGTGAAGAAACAGAAGCTGAAATGGTTGGGAAGCTTTCATAAGGAGCAGACCTCTGATGTGATTTGATTGCTTTTATCCTTTTTCAGAATAAAACTCAAATTATAGCAGAGGGAATGAAGGAAGTGGAAGATGGAGGAGAAAGTGGAGGGCGGTTCCAACAGCTTCCTCCTTCAAAATTGAGCAGCTGTGCTCCTGAACGTTTACTGACTGATGCTCATTAAAAGTTGGACCATAGAGGACAGAAATGACTAACACCTGCTTCTTTCTCCTCCTCTCGTCCTCTTTCTGCTGCCTCGTGCTCTTCCTCCTCAACAACCATTTTTTCTGCATCTTCAAATGTCTTCTAGCATCATCTGTCAGTTGACTCAGAAATCTAAGGATACCCTCCTGCTTTCTTGCCCTCTCTTTTTGATGGTGATGAAGAACAGATGAATCTGATTAATGTGTAACATCATGATTAAACACATCAGAAAAATGTAATTAACAGATAAAATACGATGGAATTCTGTCTTTTCAGATTGCAGCTCAAAAGAGAAACTTGAAGAACTACCATTACATCCTGGCCAACTTGGTGAGTCAGAGTTTCTAAAATCCCATTGATGAATATGAAAATAGCAGACTGACTGTTACTGAAGAAAATTGGTTTCCAGTGAGGGAGAAATTGTTCCCAGTTTAAAGTGACAGAGGATTGTTAGTAAAAAATCATTTTTAGGACATTTCTACCATTAAACTGAATAAAATTTACTAAATATTCCAATTTTATTTATTCTGATGAGAAGGTGAACAGATGTGCACTTTTTTCTGACTGTTAAGAGATGAAGTGTCAATAGATCAAGACAAATATCCAAAGAGTTTTATGTGACATATATATATGTCACATAATATAATATTAAAAAAAATTCCCTTCTCCCCCACCACGGGTGGTTCCTATCCTCTGAGCTCGGGTCCTCTACCAGAGGCCTGGGAGCTTGAGGGTCCTGCAGAATCTTGGCTGTGCCAAGGACTGCACATTTCTGGACTGAGATGTCTGATGTTGTTCCTGGGATCTGTTGTAGCCATTGCTCCAGTTTGGGGTAACTGCCCCGAGGGCCCCGATGACCACAGGCACCACTGTGGTCTTCACCTTCCAGGCCCTCTCCAGTTCCTCCCTGAGGCCCTGGTATTTCTCTAGTTTCTCGTGCTCCTTTTTCCTGATGTTGCAATCGCTTGGTATTGCTACATCTACCACAACGGCTTTCCTCTGTTGTTTATCCACTATGACAATGTCTGGTTGGTTCGCCATTACCATTCTGTCTGTCTGGATCTGGAAGTCCCACAGGATCTTAGCTCTGGCGTTCTCCACCACCTTTGGGGGTGTTTCCCACTTTGATCTCGGGGTTTCCAGTCCATATTCTGCACAGATGTTTCTGTACACTATGCCCGCCACTTGGTTATGTCGTTCCATGTACGCTTTCCCTGCCAGTATCTTGCACCCTGCTGTTATGTGCTGGACTGTCTCAACATCAGTTTGTATATATATATATATATATATGTTAAAAAAAAATACATCAATTACTTTTCTTTAAATGTTTTATTGGCTCTAGTGGCCTTTATTTGATAGTTAATTGGGTAATGAGAGAAAGGGAATATTTTCAGTCAGTGCATGATCTGTTAAATGCAAAAGTGAGGCAATGAAACTTGCAGATATTAAGTTCCTTTTATTCTTTCTCTGTATTTTGCTCAGGGTTTTCTAGACCTGAATGTCACAGAGTTTCAGAAGTTGGCACCAAATGTGACAGGCTTCCAGCTGGTGAACCGAACCTGCCCAGCTGTGGAGAAAATCAATGAAGACTGGATGGGCTTTGACAGCAAAGACCTCAAACTGACACGAAAGAGGCTCAAGGTGAACACACACTTGGACAGGTTCATAGTTCGAGCGATATTGGAACTTTGTACAATTTTCAACTAATTTTAGTAACACCTTACCTCTATAGATGGAACTAGGATTTGGTTCCTACAAGGCCCACTAGTCTTCAGAAGAGCCTATGAAAGAAAAGGACCTAAAACAGAAAACACAAACATGTAAAGTTTATGTTTTTTTCATCATTTCAACATGTCTGCCATTCTACAGAGAGAAGAATTTTTCACAAGTGGAAAATATTTCAGACATCTTTCAATCTGGATGTCCAGCAGATTTATCCCAAAGGTCAAAATATCCAGTCTTCAAAAAATGGACAAAAAACAAAGTTCTTAAGATAATGACCTAAGCCTTTTTTTAATTATTTGAATTTTTAATTATTTTATTTTTTTTGCCAAAGGGGATTTTTTTTTAATCTAATTTGTCTTTGGCAATTGAAAAAAGGAGACATTTTTTGTAAAAATCACTTTTGGCCATTGGTAACAATATTAAATGGTAAAATTTATTAGAAAAAGAAATAAAAAGTCCTAACAAATATGGCTATCTTTATCTCTGATAAGAGTATGGAAATGTGACTCTTATTTCCAAAGTTACGTTTTACTAAACCACTTATGGCTTACCAAAGTAAGGCTGTTTAGTCATAAAATGGAGCGGCGTGCTTAGGGTTACGACCCGTCTAGTGGTGGCCAGGTCACAACACAAAGGATCCATCCTCTTCAGATCTCAAGCAGCCAACACACATGAAGTTGAACATTTTATTGTTATTTATTTTTAAAAGATGTATTTTTGGATTGAGATGTTACAGCAAGTGGAGGATAGGACTTCAGAGTGAGCTGATGCCGAAAACAACAAATAAAAGGAAACTATCTGAATATTAACTAACTTACCTAATTGAAAGTAAAGAAACCAAATGACAAAAACTAAACTCCCTAACTAAAAAAACAGGAGAAAACTAATAAAACATAAACGGCAGCTCAGTCCTACAAACTCCAGAACTTTACATGGTTAACAGACAAACAATGTGGCCGGTTGAGATGAGCTGAGGATGGATGACAGGAAATGCGTCTTCAGCTTTTATATCCATCACCTTCGGGAGGCCACCAATTGGACGTCTCCGTCGTTTTCCGGAAACCAATCAGAGACAGGCACCTGCACACTCATATTTGCATAATTAAATGACGGTCGTAACATTATATACACCACAACACTTTGATGAGCTTTTTCTTCACGAGGAATTATGAGTTTTAATGAAACCCAGCCTCAATGTAAACATACTGATCAACATTCATGTGCTCCTCTCATCATTCTCAGGGAGATGATAATCACTTTTATGCAAATTTAGCACCTCATCTGAAAATGACAGACTGGCAGATGAAGACTACAATGTGGTTGTTGCAAAATATTGAACATTTTAGCAGACTTGTTTGATCACTACTATGAAAGCCATATGCAGTTACACATCTCTTCTGACACAAACAAGTTTTCTACAATGCAAGTCTTACATAAGTTTGCATTAGGTAAAAAGCTGGATGACATTTTTTTTAACTCTAGGAAGAACAGATTAAATCATTTCTGCAGGAAAAAATGGAGCAATGGAAATTATTGTTTTTTTAGATAATTCCTAAGTAAATTTGCTGTTTTGGAGTGGGGGCTTTTCTTCTCTGTGAAGCCTTTGTTGATTTATGTCTGAAAAGGTGATGTATTTTTATTTATTTATTTTTATTTTTGTATTTCTTTTCTGTTCTCTGAGAGAAAGTAATAGCAGGATTTTAACAGTTTTATTCCTGAAATGTGTTTTCTCAGTACACAGGAGCTCTGACCTACGACGGCGTCAACGTCATGGTGAAAGCTTTCCAAAACCTGCGCCGGCAGCGCATTGACATCTCTCGCCGTGGTAATGCAGGGGAGTGTCTGGCCAACCCACCAGCACCATGGGGACAAGGCATCGACATCCAGAGAGCTCTGCAGCTCGTAAGCATGAAAGCTGCTTACGCTGCAGCTTTTTGTTGCATTCTGACATAAATATTTTAAAACATAAAACAAACAATTTCAGCTAAACTCAGATAAAATAATACAACGAATGCCAGAAAACTACAGCATTCTAATTGCACATTATGGCAATTTGTTGTCTTAAAATTCTTAATCTCATGTTTTTATTTTTCGCCTCTTTTCCAAAGTCTGTTTTTTTATGGGTATGTCTCAAACACATCTAAGTTTTATCAAAGTTCAATTAGTAAACTGAACATTTTTACTAAATACAAACATATCCCTTAGGTGATATTTATGCTATTTTACAAGCGTAATATAGAGGACACTTACATTAAATACTACTTTCTTTTTAAAGAAGTGTTCACACATTGCTGTCAAATCTTATAGTTATTTATTTATTTCTAGGAAGGCAAATTATTAATTACACTTAGACTACAACGGCTATTGTTTTATTCATTAAACAAGATAAGAGTTTGTTTTCTGAGGAAAAAGTTTGGAGACTAACATTGCTCGCCCATGTAGCTGAAATAACTTCAATAAGACATTTCTTGAAGCCTTTGCCAGTTTCTGACACCAGTCTTATAGAAATTTGCCCTGATTTTGTATGTACAATTTATTTCAAGTCATCCCACAGCATCACAGTGAGACCTTTCCAATTCAGACAGTCCTTGGAGGACTGATTTCAGGCTATTGTTCTGTTACAGTAGCTTACCTGACATCCCATAATCCAAGGGTTCAGCAGGATGTTGGTCCATCCTTTGCCGCTAGAATAGTTTCAGCCCTTCTGGGAAGGCTGTGAGTTCACAAACTGATGTTGGAAGCCTGGCTCTCTGTCTCCGCTCTAATTCATCGCAAAGGTGTTCTGTTGGGTTGAGGTCAAGACTGTGTGCAGGCCAGTCCAATTCATCTACACCAGACTCTGCCATCCATGTGTTCATGAACCTTGCTTTGTGCTCTAAACTGTTCCCACAAAGGTGAAACTAAGGGACCAAGCCAAGCTGTGTGTGTGTGTATATATATATATATATATATATGTGAAAGCTATATATACAGTATATATATACATACTGTACATAGACACAAACTTCTGTATTTTTTTCTGTTTATTCTAAAATGCTGAAAGTAATGTTTAGTTTTTGCAGGTTCGTCTTGAAGGACTGACTGGTCACGTTGAGTTTAATGAGCGAGGACATCGCACCAACTACACCTTGACTGTGATGGAGCTCAGCCACATGGGGCCCCGGAAGGTGCAGTCGCTCATTGTTTCATCATTAGAGTATCAGATTTCTAGCCAAACTTTAGGGAAGCAAGTCAGCAGGTTTTAGCTACATCAGCTCCTTCAGTAATTAGTTCCCTCTACTCTGATTAAATCTGTGATAATCAGTACAATCAGCATATGCTTAGGGTAGAAACCTGCAGACTCTCAACTTTCTATTGAACTCTTTCAAACCCTAATATCCCTCCATTGTTATTATACAACAAATCACAGCTTTAATAGAACCTAACCAGGCCAGAAAAAGGTCAAATTGGTCTTACTGTCATTCCTAGTATAGAAAAAACAAAAATAGACCCATAATGATCCAAAACTGTGTTCAGACTTACCAGAGATTTAAGGCAACGCAAAATCATGAAGAGACGAGTTTAAAATGCAGAGAGATACCAAAGATAAAGGAGAACGAGGCAAAATTCAGAAGCCAGCCACAAAATGGAAATTTATAATAAAATAAAGTGGGATCTCAAATGACCTGAAAGCTGGAGATGAACACCCAATCACTCCTCACATCTTCAGCAGGTTTGATAGGTTTATATTAATGTTGTTTTTCTGCTCAGGCCAGTTTGTACAAAATCATGACTTAAATATGAATTAATATTAAAGCACTTTAGAGTAAGGCAAGATATGAACAACTGGACAATAAGAGGAAGTTGACAAGCTGGGTGTCATGATGGGTTCAATATTTCTAGCCCACATGCAGAACACAACACAGGAGAGTAGTTATGGTGAAAGTGAATTTATTAGAACAATAAGTGGTGACGGTGAGGTAACGGGTCTGGTCCAGGAGGGGATTGGGCTCACGGAACGGTCAGCACACTATGGGAAGTACAGCAGAGAGATGGTGAGTTCAAAGCCGTCGGACACGGGAACGCTGACAGATTAATTGGATGGATCTTACTTGTAGAATTGAGGTTTGTTGTTTGGGGAGGATTGCTGAAGTGTCCAGGGTTCTTGCTTCCTCGTGGGTCCAGGAAAGCCAGCACTTAGCCACAGAAATCCGGAAAGCAACGAGGGAGTGCAATGGAGGGCGGACAGGTGAGTGCCAGTCGGAGAATCCAGGAGGAACTTGCAATCAGTTCCTCCTGATTGCATGAAGGAGGTGAGTTTGGAAACTCGGGCAACCAGTGGGTACGTTCCACGGCATCACGAGGAGATCTTGATCAGGAAAACCAGGTTAATCATCACAAGGGGGATCCAGGGCGTCTCAGGGGAAACACCTAAGGACAGAAAACAACAAGGAGATTCACTAGGAGGTCAAAACAACAAGGAGAAACAGAGACTAGCTCTTGGAGGCTCAGAGGTACCGTTACTGGCTAACACTCAGGCAGCGAAGTACTGGCTGTTAGCTCCTCTTGTACTCTTCACCTGATGAGCAGATTAGATTCGGGTGCACAGGATGACAGCACACCACTCTGGAGAGAGGTGAGTCTGGCGCTATCTGGTGGCAGAATGGTGAGTAGCAGCAGGACAGAAACCCACAAGAAAAACAAAGAACCCCGGAACACAACACTGGGGTGAAGATTTCATTCTGAACAGCTGCAACAGTAAAATTCAGATTTAAGGTGAAACTCCTGAGTGTGTATAGTTTAGTTGTTATAACTGAAGATTTATTTCATTTGAAGCTCCTATTGAAGAACAATGTTGTCATTTGACCGGAATAAACTAAAAAGCTTCTTGACCAGTGACTACTGGACAAGTGATCACATAATCTACAGATCAATGTTTTCCTGAAAACCAAACACATCATTTTTGGCACAAACCGATATTTTGTTGTCAAAGATCTGGGCTCCTTGCAACAAGTGAGTCAACCATATTTCCTGGAGTCAAATGAGTCTAAGCAAATCTGCTGTGTAAGGTCTTAGCCTGTGCACCCAAAAAATTGTTTAGGCAATAAGTTTGTTTAGTTTTATTTGGTCCTTTTTTCCTGTCTTTTTTCATTTTGATTTTCCATTTTTTTTCTTTTCTTTTTTTTTCTATTTCTTTTCATCCCATTTAAGAGCCAAATGAAAGCAGAGACTTTATCTGTAACATATTGGTTTCTTTAATAAACATTAATAAATCTTGAACCTTTTCCTGGTCTGTGCTGAGTGCCCCTCGCTGTGATTTTAATGAGCTTGTTGTTGCTTCGCATCCAGATAGGCTTCTGGAATGAGAAGAGAGGCTACGTGCATACGCCCGTCTCCAGGCTGCCGAAAGAAGAGCTGGTTAATCTTCTGAACAAAACCTACATTGTCACCACCATATTGGTGAGACTGGGAGAATGACATGCTGCACAGTTCATCTTCACTTTAACTTTACCGACATACTAATCACTCTATTGGTATTGGTCTTACTGAATGACCATTTCCTGTTTCAGCAGAGCTGTTCTTAGCCTCAAGTGAGATGTATAGAAACAAATCTGAAATTTAATCTGAATTTCAGAGCAATCAAAAATGTCCTAATTATTTTCTACTCTTGTCAATAGTTTTTTTCTGTTCCTTTTCAAAGAACCCAGTTTATGCAGTAAATTGGAATACTGTATGTGTGTCATGTCAAACTACTTTTTCCAAAATTGCTTTTACCATATTATAAATGTTTCTTGCCTCAAGATAAATGATTCTCTTCTCCCTTGAAGATTCTGATTTCAGAAACTGGAACTGTAGTTGTCTTCATAAGATAATAAGGAAACTTTTATCTTAGAGCTCACATTTTGTCATGTGAGCTCTGGTTAAAATTTTTGTCTTTATCATCCATAAACCACATCAACTAAAAAGCTTCTTAACCAGTTATTTCTTAGTGGGAAATGGGTAATGGATGAAATTTCAGCCATTACAATTTCACCCATTAATTGGTGACATCAATAATCTTACTGACGTCACCAACAGTGACAGGCTTATGTGATGGTGCTAAGATCTGTGTGAATAATGTAGAAAATAATATCAAAAATGTGGCATTTAGTGATCACCTGTACTCTGCATCATTTCAACAAGAAACAGAAATGATCAGCATGAGTAACATTAGCATTATCATGCTTAGATCTCTGGAAATAACCAGATGTTTAATATGGAAGTATAAATCCACCCCATGAATGCAGTTAAAATACATGAAAATAGAAAGCAGTTTAGAAAAAACTATGGATTATACTTCAGAACTGTCTCTCAGGGGCATCAAACTCATTTTCATTTTAGCCATTAATGTTAGTCATACAATCAACAGTGGATTGTATGTGAAGGTATTGATAAAACACATTAAGAGAGTGTTAAGATATTAATAGCTGTCAGAGGTAAGCATTTGTGGGAAAAGATCTGGGGATTTTGTATGAATTTCCACAATAGTGGAATCACAGAAAACTGGAGTGACTGATTGATGTGGCTTGACATCAGCAGTAGAGGACCACATACAGGACGGGATTTGAATTTGACACAATTGTTAAGAATATTAATCGTCCTATGTCTACTTTTTTGTGTGCACTTCATAACAAAATGTGTTATTTTTTATTCTATCGTGACACACAGCTCCCACAGATGGAAGTGAAAAAATAGAGGGTTTGACTTGTTAAATGGATCAAGATACCATGGTTCTAAATCTTGATCAAATAAAAGTGATGACTTCACCTTCTGTTTGTCTCTGTGGTCACAGGAAGCTCCTTACATGATGCTGAAGAAGAACCACGAGCAGTTTGCAGGAAATGACAAGTACGAAGGTTATTGTGCTGAACTGGCATCTGAGATTGCCAAACATGTTGGCTTCACCTACCAGCTAGAACTGGTGGGAGACGGAAAGTATGGATCCAGAGACCCGGAGACAAAGCAGTGGAATGGCATGGTGGGAGAACTGGTCTACGGGGTGAGTTTGGATATAACCAGCAGTTACAGAATCCAGGACAATTAAACTGTTTCAGCTAATCTGGTGACAACTCTACACAGAAGAATGGAAGAGAGCAGAAGTTTTTTTACTGTCGCACAATGGGGAAATTTCTGTGCAACAATTATAGAACAAAAACAAAATAAAAATACTGTACAGTAAGAGCAAAATTCATTCATAAAACAACATTCAAACCAAGGCACTCATATTGCATTTTGAACACACTGTTTCATAGAAAAATTGAATGCATTAGTGAAATCAGCTACCTTTTATGGAAATATTAATAACAGAGATTTCAAGAAGAGTGAGCTTCCTCTTCAGTTTTTGGAGGCTGAAGGAATAAATAGGAACGAACCAACTATGCCACACATCTCTAGAGCATTTACATACAAATTAAAATAATCACGCCTCTCAGCATCGTATCACAGAGTCACAATACAGCTTCTACTTCTTAAATATCTAAATAGAACTTTCTCTGACTTAAGGAAGTCAGAGAAGAGTTATTTTAATACTCTTATTGTGTGGAATAGTAGCAAGCTTAAGAACATTGGGTTGTGATCCAAACTGGAGCTTTTCCTCCTCTGTTCTGGTTTTAAAAAATTAGTCCCTGTCAGCAAAATTTGCTTCAAATCTTACAGTTACATCTACACCTTTTAGTGGAGTTAAGAGCAGCTTTGCATTATAAATAAATATATTTGCTGTCAGAAGTATTAGTTATAGCTTTAGATTAGATTTTTTTTTTTTTTTATAAGATAGTCCTTTCTTGTACTCAGTAGATGATAAAACGACAGTAAATTTTTCACAACTTATATAAACAGCCCGTTTTGTACCTTGTATTAGATACATGCTGAAAAAAACTGACTGCCTTAAACAATAAGCTGAGGAAAATTATGTTGCTTTTCGTTAAAAGTCATATTAATGGTTCCTAAGAAAACTAGATTAGATATTAGCTGTAGTACTTCTTAACCATTTTTGGTCTATAATATGACTGAGGCTGGGTTTTCAAGTCAGCAAGTTATGCTGGTGTCAAAGACAAAAGACGTTATGACACTGGGTTATATAATGACCGTAAACTGAGTGGATTATGGCATGGGGCCCCTCTCGGGATTGTGGGACCCAACGCCATACTTGTATTGGGTCACACAATGCCAGTGTATAAGTGAAAAAAAAAAACATTCTTATTTATAGAGGTTTGTTTCAGATTTTTTATTTTATACAAATGCTATTTTTCATGACAGAGTACAAGAAAACATTAAAAGTAAGGCAAGCATGTGGGCTATAACATATGTCCAAGGAAGGTGTTGCTTTGACTTCTTTTCACTTGAGCAAAGAAATTGCTTTTGTAAGTGAGGTCAAGTGTTTTAAAAAGCACCTGTTTTGAGCTTCATGCTCACATCAACAGTGACAGCTCTACAGATGTTTTCATTATGAGTCAGTGAACATGTTCACTGTTTTTACCAAACAAAGACATCCTCCATTGGGTGACATCTCTTGTCTGTGTCCTCCTGTAGAAGGCAGACATGGCCGTCGCCCCACTGACAATCACTCTCGTCCGAGAGCAAGACATTGACTTCACCAAACCCTTCATGTCTCTGGGAATCTCCATCATGATCAAGAAACCAACCAAGTCCAAGCCAGGCGTTTTCTCCTTCCTTGACCCGCTGGCCTATGAGATCTGGATGTGCATTGTTTTTGCCTACATTGGAGTCAGTGTGGTGCTCTTTCTGGTATGATGGCAGGGGCCAGAAATGTTTGTTCATGTAGACTTGTTTCTAATCAAATTTGTAAAAACACAAAGTATCCTTCAATATTTGTAGAAACCACAATGAACTAAAAACTATAAATACATCCACCCTACATTTGGAAGCTACTCGTTATTGAGTAATTATTTAGGAAAATTAGAACTGTCAAAAATTTAATAAAACTTAAAATTACAAAAGGAATAGTTTATATATGTTGTCGTAAGTTGGAGACAAATGACATAATGCCAATTTTTTTTTTTACGTATATTTCCCAATATACGTAAAATAACGTATTTCCTAAAATATGGTAAAATAAAAGGAGAATGTGGTTTTGCTGTAGGGGATACTGTGGTATAATATCTTGGCAACCATGACTTTAGCAGTTCAGAACTGTAAACTTTTCTATGCAACTTACCATAAAAACAACACATATATCGTAGTCTATGTAAGTGAAAAACATGGTAGGATTTTATAATATATTGACTTTTGATTGAAAAAGAAAACAAAATTAAAAACTTTATGGTAAATTACCAGCTGCTGTTGTACGGAAGAGGATTAGGGCCACTGAAAAAAAAAAAAATGTCCGTAAATTTTTTTTCAGTGGCTCAGAAAAGGTTAAAAAAAAAAAAAAATCAGCGGCCCGAAAAAAAAAAAAAAATCATGGATATGGTCTTCCAATCACAGGTTGAGCGTGAAACTCATACGTTGTCAATCAGATGTTTTCTCTCTGCTATAAGACAGAAACAAAGCAAAAGTTAGAATTATGCACAACATGAACATCATGTAAACTCAGCATTCGCTTAAATGTTTGGTTCACCTTTGTTGACTTGCACATGGAGACTGGTACTTCAACCAGGCGGTGTGATCATTTCTGACTGAAAATTCAGAAGTTATTAAACCTTTGTTTGTTGTCGACAGGTGTGATCCTCTCTGCAACCAGACAAAAAACGAACAAAATGACATCAGATGAAAACCTGTTGTTTTCAGGAATTTTCTATCTTCATCCAAACATGTTTCTCTTTACATTTTTTTTACTTTTTGACGAGTAATTCAGGATAGATGACACAATGCAGAAAGTCAAACAGAAAAACATCCCCAAATATTATAAAAAAAGGGATGATCATTTAAAAAGTGAACAGCCCTTGTCTGGTGTGTTCATGGTGTGTGAGTTCGTAGCAAAAAGATGAAAGATGCACCTTCAATCTGTTTCAGAAAACTGGTTGATAGTTAGTTGAGTTAATGGTTCATACATTGACCTGTTAGAGAAACTTAGGACTCACTTGGGAGCAATTTACCAATTCAGGACAAATTTAGAAAAAAATCGAATACAATTAAATTAAAATATGATTGACAGTATGACAACTTCAAGACTTATGCATGTTAAGACATATACGATGTACTTATGCTGCTTTAGAATTTGAGACAATTCAACAGACATGTTTAACACATTTTGATTAACATGATTAAAGCAAATTAAAATGGGGAGAAAAGCAGAAAAGTGCTCTTAAGAATTTGCATGATCTACAAAAGCATTTGCAACGTACTCAAAGGAATGAGAAACTCCTTTTTTGACGTGCAGAAGTGACACAATAATTTGAAGATTGAACAAGTAGTTTTAAGAATTTAAATTCTGTTCCGAGAAATGCACCCAAACTGAGAAAAACTGTAAAACTGTAAAATATTTAAATTTCCCTATCTCAAAACCCTTTAATTGTCATTAACCCATTGAGTTTAATGTAAGTATTTTGGGGGTGACAGTCATACGTCAAAGGAAAATACTAAATATTAGCTCTGATGCAAAACTTTATCCTTCCAAGTATTACCAAAACAAAAGCTAAAGCTTTTTCACAGTTTTAAATTGCATGCATGAACATTTCACACTCAAAGTAATTCAAGTAAATTACTGAACCAAATTTGAAAAAGTTGCTTCTGCCATTAACAGTAACTTTAACCATACACAGTCTAAAGTAAACCTGAAATAAATATATCTATACAGTCGTTGCTACAGAAACATTAATGGAAGTGTTGCGTCTGGGAAAATTAGCATTAAATGTTCCATATAGCAAAAATGTCCAGCTGCAGTGCATGTACATACGCAGCCTGGCTCAGAAATTACAGGGAAACATTTCTTTATCAGCTGGTTAAAGTCAGCTAACTTCAGTTAAAACCGTGAAATGGGCTCACTGGTGATGCAGAAATCATCACAGGTAAATTAAAGATGCTGACGGTTGTGAAAAATTAGATGTAATAGCCCTTTAACCATTTCCCGAATTGGAAGCTGCAATTGGAAAACAACTTCAGATTCATCCAAGCAGCAGGGCCTAACATGCAGTTCTCTTAACGAATGACAAAGCGATGGTTGATATAAAATTAAATAATCCCAAATACACCATTTATACACCATTTACACCATTAAGTTGAGATAAAAGTCTCTCATAAATGATGGTGACGTCAGCTCTGGGAGTTTGCCTGCCAATCAGTGGCTCACCACATCGATGCCTGGTCTACCTTTGAGATTTCAGTTTGGTGTATAAAATGCATCTTCAAAAAAGAAACCAAGATATGGCACCAGCATTCTATTCTTTGTAAAAATTACTTTTACAGACTGGTTTATGGTTTTACATTGTAGTTATAAATATCAGCAAAATTAGTAATTTTGGCCGATTAGTACCATCAATTTTAGAGTAATTAACTGCTGGCAATATTACAATATTTTTCTATGAATTTGACAATTACTTATTTTTACAATATATTTCTGTGTTTTCTACATTTCATGACAAAATTACTGGAAATATATGTTTATTGAGTTATTGTAATTCCATGTATTTTCTGCAGTAATAAAATGTTTTGATATCACGGTCAGTAACTTGGTGTTTCACCATTTTTTACCATAAATTTGCAGATTTTATTGCAGTTTTGACTGACAGTAATGGCGTATATTTTTTACGATAATAAAATGACTTTTTGCAGGTGAGTCGTTTCAGTCCCTATGAGTGGCAAGGTGAAGAGTCCGATGAAGAAGATGACACTGTTCCAGATTCAGCATCTCGACGAGCTCCTCCCTCTTCATACTCAGAAGACCCTCACTCTCCAGGTTTCCCCCCTTTTTCAACATCATCACCACCTCAAACACTCGCTTCCATGTTGTGATTCTTACTTTAATAATCAAATAATCAAAAGTTTAATTAGTCAGTTTTTGTCATCATTTTCTTCTTTCAGGTTACTCTCAGGCTCAGAATCAGAACCAGAACCAGCAGAAAGACAAAGAAACTCCTGAACACACTAACGACTTTGGGATCTTTAATTCTCTCTGGTTCTCACTTGGGGCCTTCATGCAGCAGGGCTGTGACATCTCCCCCAGGTAAGACCGAATTGCATAAAAATAAATTGTAATTGATAATTGATGCATATGTAGACAAAAGATCACATAGCCAGTATTTTTATTCACTAAGCTGCCTGTCTAAAGCAAAATGTCAGGGAGACTTTTTGTCATAGCTGAGCTGTGATTAAACCACCACCTCTTTGCACATCAGTTTCTGATGTAGACACACACACTTGCATTCATGAAACATTTGATTGCATGCGACATGGTGACTGATTTTCAGTGTTTTCAGCTGTGGTCAGGCTTGAGGCTGTTTCTATTCTCCATGTCTGTCAGGTTCATCATCCCACATGCATTTTTATGGCTTTGACTTTGTGCCTTTTTCTTCTGACAATGACCTTATTTAGGCATATTCCATCCCATATTTCATAGTACATTATGAAGAGGTAAAAGTGTGTTGTTCATTGGTGATAATTACCTTAAAGGAAAATGGGGTCAGGGACCACAGCCAGCTAAACAGCTAAAAAGGAGAGGCTTGACATGTTTGTGTCGCACTGGTAGTTACTTTGGTCATAATTTTAGAAAGAGTAGACCATCTCCAGACAAAAACAAGGTGTATAACTGGGTAGAAACATTTATTCATTTTCAACATTCATGCTCTGAGACAAAGCAGAAAAAACTTGGCCAAAAAGTTGTATTAAGCAACTGGCTTCTTTATCTATCCATGTTCCTCCTATAAGACTTAGCATCAATGTGAAACAGCTTGTTCTTTTAAAAATAGCACAGTAGATGCTAAGACGGTTTTAGATTCTTTAAAACATGGACGTCACAACTTTTTACTTTGTCTGGCTGGCACTTTGGTCTCAACCCCAGAGGGAACTGGTTCCCTGATGCTGAGCTGCCTTGACCAGGGGAAGTTTGGTTTGTTTGCTAAAAACCTCATCTGGTACTTTTCTTTAACTTGTTGTATACCACATTACACTGAAGCTGCATCAATGTGAACATCACAGGGTCACCTTTAGTGGGATGGGGCCGCAGAGCTAAACAGGATCAGTCTGTGTGTGTGTGTGCGTGTGTGTGCGTGTGTGTGCGTGTGTGCGCGTGTG
>VMRN01000134.1:587006-599815 GCA_010277015.1 Poeciliopsis turrubarensis | reverse complement strand
GTGTGTGTGTGTGTGTGTGTGTGTGTGTGTGTGTGTGTGTGTGTGTGCGTGCGTGTGCGTGTGTGTGCGTGTGTGTGTGCGCGTGTGCGTGTGTGTGTGTGTGCGTGTGTGTGTGTGTGTGTGTGCGTGCGTGTGCGTGTGTGTGTGTGTGTGTGCGTGCGTGCGTGTGCGTGTGTGTGTGTGTGTGTTCGATGGGATTTGTCTGAATGTATTCTATGCATTCAATGTTAATGTGAAGCATGAATATCCTGCAGGCAGAAACTCTCAGCTGCAGTTTCTGCACCTACTGTACAGCTTTAAGTCAAACAAAATAATATTAAATAATGTGTGCAGTGATTTGATGTGAGCAGCTCAACCAAACACAACTGAAGTCTGTTGAGGTCACTTTCTAGAAAGAAAAGGCTCTGAGTGGAAGAAGCTGGAGATTTTTAATGTTTACTGTCAATGTTTACCCCTTTTACCCAATTATTTAACTCTGGTCAGACAAAAAGCTTGACCATCATTTCCAAAATATTTAAAGCACTCCTTCTGATGGTAAGAAAGACATTATTTCAAACAATGAAATAACTGCGAGGCCAAAAGATGGTGATACTGCTACAGTAAGGTAGGATTCAAGCACATATTAAGTAATATCATCAGCATATGAGTGAAACTGTATATTCTGTTTTCCAATCGGACTCACCACCGGATGCAAGGAAAAGCTGATCAAAATAAGTCTGAGTCCAGAATGCAGACAGCAGTTCCTGAATTTATTAAAAGCTGTTGTTTACTTTGTGTTCTTCCCCACAGATCCCTCTCAGGTCGAATTGTTGGAGGGGTGTGGTGGTTTTTCACCCTCATCATCATCTCTTCCTACACAGCCAACCTGGCAGCTTTTCTCACTGTGGAGAGAATGGTGTCCCCCATCGAGAGCGCAGAAGACCTGGCCAAGCAGACCGAGATCGCCTATGGTACGCTTGAAGGGGGCTCTACCAAAGACTTCTTCAAGGTTAGTGTGCATGTTCACTCTTGATACCACAACAATTAAAGAATTTGCTGCTTTTCTTTGTGCTATAAATGAAACATTCCCTCTGACAACTAAAATTTTTATTTTAAAATTAGACCAAATCAGAAAAATATAGATTGAGTTAGTGCAACTTATTTCAACTTATCTAATGACACTTTCAAATACCAGAGGTTACTAAGTGGAAGTCAAAATTTGATTGAATCTTTTATTTTTAGTTTTTATTTGCACACACACTACTGTGGACACACACACACGCAAAATAAAATTACACATATACACAATTAAATTATCACACATGCATATAATTTTCTCTCACACACTACTACAAACTCACACCTACACACACACACACAAAACTAAAACTATGTATGAGGTACTCACAGATACTCATTGTCTGTGTGAGATGTCACAGAAGAAGCAGGTCATAATTTGGAGATCACATTGAGTATGGGTGGATCCTAAATTGAAAAACATTGGGACGTAGATGGCAATAGATGGCAGCATTACAGGCAACAATCAACCAACGACAATGAACTTTAGAGAAAAGAAGGCGAAACGTGGCTAACTGTAGTTTGATAAAGAGCAGTATGGAACAAGCAGCCACAATTTTCAATTATATATTCTCATTAGTAGATCTAACAAGCTGTGCCATAAGCGAAAGAACTGCTATGAACCCCGGTGTGGTGACTATCAGTGCTGGCTCAGATAGAAAGGGAGCACCGACAGACGGACAAAGCTGTCTAGATAGATACTCTATGGTAGGAAAATCTGACATGAAGCACAGATAGTCAATACATTGGCGCTCATCTGAGCTATTATTTAAGGCACAGGACACACTACTTTTTATAGTTGGTAATAATAAAGTACTATTAAGAATTGCAGCAGTTTGTCTTATGGTGTCTTTTGTGAAGTTATAAAAATGACCCACGTTGCTCAGTTTGGGATCCAAGCAAGCGTGATGTGATCTCCAAATTCTGCCCTGTTTCTTCCATGACACTTAGATATAACTACCTCATTGATCTACATGTATTGCCATTCATTAAGTCTAGTATTAGTACACACATACATTTCTGACCTCTTATTCAGTCTAATATGTTTGTTATGTATAAACGTTATGTATAATGTGAAGGCTGGTGTGTCAACCACTACAAAACCTTTATGGTACCTTTATGATACATCACTATATAAAAAACTTTTTTTTCTTAAATAACACTTGTTTTAAATTACTTTCTGGCAGAAAATTAAGACCTAAATAATGTTGAGTGAACTTGTTTCCAATTTCATCTTGGAAACTGTACATCCTAGTTTGTAAGATGTGCAAAAGATGTTTAGCTAGATTTAGTACTGTGATTAAAGTTCAATCTCATCTTCACAAATTGTGCAACTTGTCTTAAACAATATTAATTTAGTGTTATATCGTTTTTGCTCTTTACTCCCCTTTTAGAGGTCAAAGATTGCTGTGTTCGAAAAGATGTGGTCATACATGCGCAGTGCAGACCCGTCTGTATTCGTAAAGAGCACTAATGAGGGGGTAATACGAGTCAGAAAGTCAAAGGGGAAGTATGCCTACTTACTTGAGTCCTCCATGAACGAATACATCGAGCAGAGGAAACCCTGCGACACCATGAAAGTAGGAGGAAACCTTGACTCTAAGGGTTACGGAGTGGCCACTCCCAAAGCATCGCCCCTCAGGTACACTCTGAGTGTTGGGTTAGCGGCCGCCAGCGTGGCGTCAGTGTTGTCTCGCTGTTGTCTCGCTGTTGTCTGTTATGTGTTGTAACTTCTTAAGTTAAAACAGAGAGTGCAATATCAAATATTTGAGATCCCTCAAACATGGATCCATACCTGTTTCTGACAATTAAATTTCTGCTTAAAACACTAAATCTGCTACTTTATACAGTTCCCTCTAGTGTGTAAATGCTGAAGTCTAAGCATTCTGAGGAATAGTAGCTGTAATAAAAGTTTCTAATTCCTCAAAATATAAAGGACACATACGGTGAAATAAAAATGAATGAAATTATAAATGTTAACAGAATTAAATGTGTCATTTCTCCAGACTTTCTTTCCCTTTAGCATATCTTCCAGTCAATTTTTTTTATAAAAATAGTCAGTTAGATTTCATAGCTCCAAAACCTCAATTATAAAATGATACAAATCTTAAATGTATGAAGAGTCATTTCAAAGGATGTTTTTGATAAACAGCGATTTTAGAGTTTTCATTAAATGCATCAAAGATTTCAGCTAAAGGTTTGGAAGGAACACTTTTCTTTTATCTTGCTATACTGGCACTGTCATGAACTCAGAATGTGAAAATGGTTTTAATCATTTTAATATTATGAAACTGTGCAATTGAAGTTGTGGAGTATGAAATGGTTCTGATGTGTCAGATCCAATCCTAGTTACAATCTGAACCATGGAGTTACAGAGACGAAAGTAGAAACATGAACCATCACAAGACACGTTTTATTTCAATATTTTATTAAACAGCAATTTTAATTCAGAAAAAATTAAACAAAATTAGCTCTGATGTCGTCACTATTAAAGACGACATCCAAGTAAAAGCGAGGAATGCTCATTCCTCAGTTCTAGTACAATTTGAACCAGTTTGGGATTCACTTGGTGGGAAAGGAAGTGGCAAGGAAATGAATCAGTTCAATGTCAAATCTGTATGGATGTATACACATTATGTCTCTCATTTCCTGTTTCTCATTTCTAGTTTTTCTCCCATTTTATTTAAATTCCAAAATATGTAATTGTCTGAGACTGAAAACAGAGGACGTTAAGTTAGTCAAACATTGCAGCTAACATCAGAATGCTGTTAGTAAAAACAGTTACACAGAGTGCTATTTAATTACGCAACTGATTGGATTTTGTCAGAAACTGGATGATTGGTGCTCAATAAGGAAATTGAGTCAGTTAGTCTTGAGGGGTGGATCACAGTTTTATTGTCTTTGTGTTTGTCTGTCTGTCTCTTAATATGTCTCTCTGTCTGTCTTGTCTCTCTCTTTTGTCTTTGTCCATATGTCTGTCAGACTGTCTGTCTCTGTCTCTTGTTATCTGTTATGCCTGTATTACTGCTTCCTGCCTATATGCCTTTACATGCACCAGAGCACGAACAATTACAGTCATAATCATGTCTCCATCTGTCTGTCTTTCTCCTGCTGTCAGGTAACACTGAGCCTCAGCTTTACAACATTTTATTAAAATGAAAAATTAAGACCACTTACGACTGACCTGAGTGTGGGCTAATTATTTAAGAGAAACAAAGCCCAACTATGTTTATTTACACTGACTTCAATGTTCAAAATAAATGTCCAAGACGGCATTGCAATTTCTGAGACCAATGATGAACAAGTTTTCTTGTAAAAAGTTAAGATGTAAAATAAAATTTAGCAAACTATTTCTACAATGTTCAATTAGGTTTTGTATATTTGAGTTTGTCGTCGGCTCAAATGCAGACAGCAGCTCAGAAGGCTTTGGTTCATTTAATGATAAAATGTTAAAAATAATAGAGACAGGCCATGAGAAGACCAGGACTGGGAACCAGACAGGATGCAGCAGAAGGAACCAGCAAAGAAAAATGAAAATCATTGAGCTGAAATACTAATGAAAGGAAATGGTGGCGTGTTGGACCAGGTGAGCACAATCAGGGAGGAAAACTGAGCAGCTCCTGCAAAGGGGAGCAGGAAGAGGGAAACGCAATTAATGAACATAGATGATACACAGAGAGTTGAAATTAGAAACAAAAGACAAATTGCACAGTTTATCAGAACGTTTCAAAGTTTTAAACCAACTTTAAAAAGTTCATAAATGGTATAATGATTTAGTCCATAAGTGCCTTTGCGCTTATGGACAAATAAATTGGAAGAAGTTGGCCGAATACATTTTGCAAAATAACACATGAAAACACAACATTAATCACCAAAATGGACACAGATTCCAGTCTAAAAGTTTCTTCAGCTGTTCAGGAAATTCATAGCAGTATGAACTATTAAATAACTATTAATAGATATTAGACAACTATTAACAGATAGTTATTTATTAATGCTTTCTGATTTCTAAAGCATGTTTCATTTAAAATGATTGATGTCCAGGGATTATTATCCCCAACATTGCTACTAGCAGTGGCAGCCTTGTCAGAAAAAACGCTGTTGTCGTCATATAACAGGCTTTTTTATTGTGACAGGACAATATTTTTCTGAATACCTCGATAAGAACCACATGATCTAAATTAGAGCTATGAAACATTTATTTTTAGTAAGCATAGATATTCACTGCTTCTTTATCTGATGAAAATAAATAAAAGGCAATGGCAGCATAGCACAAAGCAAACACGTTTTAAAAAGCTTTACGTTGAAATCTTTGATCATTATGTCAGATGTTTACATTGATCATAGAATTCAAATCTTCATAAAAAAGACAACAAAAATATGTGGTTGGAATCATAATAAACCAAAATGTAACTTTTCCCCATATTGATCAATCCATGCAAATTAATCCAGATTTGTTTTTTGTTTTTTTTGTTTTGGTTTTTTATTTAATTGAATGCAATTGATCTAAACTAAAAGTTGGCTAAATATTTCTAAAAGTTTAGATTTTTACTTGACAGCAGAATTTGAAAGATTTCTTTTCCTTTCCTTTGTGTTTGACATAAAATAAAAAATTTATCAGATGTTCTGTGTTGCTCTTATTATTTCTGCCTCATGTCAGCGTTTTTATATTCAAGCCAGAAACACAAACACTTCACAGGGGAGACTAGAGCACTCTGAGTGTAATCACTTGTTCCTTTATGTTGGGAAATACTCAGTCAGGGAATTGTTTGTGTGGAGAACTCAGTCTTGTGATCCACCTTTTCTGTCTCCGTGTTTCTATGCTTTTGAGCTGCAAAAGAAAAACACAAACCAATTCACTGCTTTGAGGAGGGAAAAGTCATATAAAAGGCAGATTCCGTGTTCAGTTGCTAAGCAACATAGTTGTGCTAAAGCACTTGAATGCAGAGCATTTATTTTAATCAACTTCACTCATGAAAAACATTAGCTCTGTGTGAAGAATCGATGCTGTCTCTGGCTATTAACTGCTGTCATGGTGACAAATAAACACATCCTCTTTCATTTCTGCATATTAGGACATAATAAATAAAATCATCTGGTATTTAGTAGATTTTCAAAGCTAAAGAAATATAATCTCAGAAGAGCAATACAACATTAACATAAAATTCAATTTGACTTGCTACTGCAATTGCTGCTCGATTGTTGTAAAAGGCTGCTACATTACAGGAGCAGACTTAAGTTTTAAGACAAATCTGGCATTAATATGAACGGTGATGTCTTTTATGCTGCTGTGCAGCCAATGAAAACACAAAGTTTTCATTTGAAATAGGAGACATTGCTGCAATCAAAAGCTGCCCCTTTTCAGGAAATGGTAGCAGAGAAACAGTCTGTAAACTTATGTGCAAATCTTATGACATTATTTTCTCACAAAAGTTGCTTTTCTGCATTAGTTTTAGTTTTGTAACATTTTGCAAAACATTATGTCTGTGATTATTCTGACTATAATAATGTCTGATTACGCTATGATATTGACCCTGTAAAAATAAGCAGAGTCCTCCATTCTTCCTGCTGGAGAAGTCACGGCACTCACATGATTGAGCGTATTTTGAGCGGACTCACACAGGGCGTTTGCCAGACACGTCTGCACACACGTCAATTTTGACGATGTTCACATTGAACTGTTTTCTATGCGATACTGATTTCATCAGGTTGAGAATCAGCACAACCATTCAGGACACTGCTCAACCAAACTGCCACTTCATGCTGCATTAACAGGCGTACGGTGGCCGTCCTGCAGAGGAAGCATCAGACGAGGTGCTGAACTTGCTAGTGTCCATTTGGATTGTGGAAAGTTAAGGAATTTGTCTTGAGACATGTAGGCAATTGGTACACACTCCACTATGAAATCTCAACAGTGGACAGTGTGTGTGGACCTCATGTGACTCACAGAATATACAGTATCGTGGGCGATGGGAGTAGGAGTTCACCCTGCAATTGTTGGATCGCTGGTTTGATTCCCGGGCCACCCGCCCTCATTGTCTGTGTCCCTGAGCAAGACGCTTCACCCACAGTGCCTGCTGGTGTTGGTCAGAGGGGTTGATGGTGCACAAGCCTTTCTTCATTCCCAGGGCAGCTGTACATTCCAGCTGTTTGCTGTGAGAATTAGGACTCATTCACACTCTTTACATCTCCAAGGACTTGGAGATTTCCACTGGAGATGTAAAGGACTTCATTAATAAATGGATTATTATTACTAGAGTGCCCAAGGATGTGGGATGCTTTTGGCCTTTAAAACATAAACGGGAGATGAAGATGTGAAGGACAAGCTGAAAGAGGAGAACACGTCATTGTTTCTGTCTCCAGATGCTGATGTTTTAGTAGATGGCCAATTTTCTCTCCTCCTCTAGAAAATGCTATCATTCCTATTGTACACCAGCAGCTGGCCATAATATTATTTAGAATTATGTCAAAATTCCTTAAAAAGATGGGAAAACAAAGAGCATGGGCTAAAGCTAAAGCTCATGTTGCTTTTGATAGTCACTGACCCTTTTCAGCTCACTTTTAAGATCCATTGAAGCAGAATCTAGATGAAGTGAAAGAGTGTAGAAACACAAAAAGCATCTCTCTCGTTATTGTGGTTTCTATCACTGAAGTAATTGTAGGAATGTTCACTCTAATTGTCTTTATATAATAGAAATCAAGTTTTTAAACATCCCCACTTCAAAAGGCATTTTAAAATGGTGAAAAAAAATGTTCCATCAAAATTCCATTGTGCATAATCTACATTACCAGTTCTCTGAGTTGTGCAAAATGCAGCAGAAAATCTACCTATATTTGCATCAAAGCATGATATTGACAGGGCCTTCTTTATAACACCCTGCTTTTGAATTTTGACTTAATATCTGATTAAATAAAACATCACCCTGCCTGATGTTTCTTGCTCTTCTGAGGTTGAATTCAACTTATTAGAAAAAGAGAATATTTCATATTCTGAAAGAGGATGTGCTTTGATTTTGTCTTCGTCTCATGTTTGTTGTTTGTCTGGTGAAATTGAAACATTTTGCAAGAGTTTTGCTCATAAATGTAAACATCAAAGCATCTGAGAGTTGCACGATCCCAACCAGGATTTTGGGTGGAGTTTGACAAACTCAACTGATTCATCACTCCCCCAGTTATACTTTTG
This sequence comes from Poeciliopsis turrubarensis, assembly GCA_010277015.1. NCBI lineage: Eukaryota > Metazoa > Chordata > Actinopteri > Cyprinodontiformes > Poeciliidae > Poeciliopsis > Poeciliopsis turrubarensis. Next base: position 591,576 of record VMRN01000134.1, on the reverse strand, counting down.
ACTCAACCTGCTCACTTCAATGTTTGATTCCAGCTGGTGGTAACTGAACAGAATGCATTACATGCATACCTCATACTGACAGTCTTCACATATTTATCATTGGAATTATTTATAAACTGGAGAAATAGGCAAAAAGAGAAAATACAATTGGACTTATCAAAAGAGTCGATATGAAGTTACAATAGATACTGTATTATTTTTGATATTTATGGCCCACCCAGCTGCAGTCCCAACTTGAATCTGATTTTTAAAAATCTACAGAGGAACCACAGGAAACCTTCCAGCCTCAAACATTTGTCTCAAAATTTTAAAATATCAGTGGAAATATGCAAAAATAAAGTAAGCAATTACAAGAATTCAAAATTGACACTCCTTTTATCCTGCTTTATCTTTTGAGAAAAGCCTTCTCCTTTCCGGTCTGAAAAACCTAGTTACATAATGATGCATTTAATCTACATTACCAGTTCTCTGAATAATTTTACACTTAATTGTAATTGCTGTCCCAGATTCTTTACTTAAAATCAACTGTTCAAGAATTCTCTCTGTCCAATGTGGCTGAGTTAGTTTGCAGAGAAGATATGGAAACTTCTGTTATCTAATACATGTAATGTATAATGTAATGTACATAATGAGGAGCCCACCATGATATGAATATGCTCTTGAATATCCTGCTAAGATCATGCATATAGTGACAGATTGATACTATCTTTGTCTAAAAGGAAGAAACCCTGAAGAACCAAATCCACTCATTTAAACTTGAGCAGTGCTGTGATCTCCAGTTGGTGCTCTGGAGCAAAACTCTTATTCGCTGATACATTAAGCATCATTGTTCATACTGCATGTCATCAGTGCTAGTGCTGCCATGTAGCTTTGATCATCGTCTGCATGTGAAGAGGAACAACAGTCAGGTGTGTTTCATCTATGACTCACAGTTTGAATCACTAGTTCTGACCTCATGTATGTTCTGAGTAAATGCTTGAATGTTTTTCCTCTTTTATTTATCAGGTAATGAATGAAGGTTGATGAAAATTCACAGAAATCAGTTACAAATTCACTGATGGTTTTTCATCCCAGATTACTTCAGTGTCTGAACATCACAAACTGCTCTGTTTTTAACAATATAGTTTTCTTTCTGCTAAAGTGTTGGCTTTGACCAATACATTTAACAAACTGAGAAATCAGTTTAGCATTTAGCTTATTGATGTTTAAAGATGAAGCCCAAAATGCACCTGAGGTTTCCAGCATTCATGCAAGCACAGGTTGGATTAACTGATTAACTGCTGGAAAATCCCAGCAGTTAATTTCCTAACATCGTTGTAGTTTTCATTCATCAGTCCAGGCCTCCTGTAATCTTTTAAGATGGTGTCATCTGAAGATTTTCTGAACGTAGTTGAACTTTTTTGCTTGTTTTCTTTGTCTCTGTCCAGTATGTGACACTTTCAGTGATTTTGGTTTGTTTCTTAATTTACCCAATTCTGACTCAATAAAATATGAATTTCTGAACTCAGTGGATAAATCTATGATGCATAAGGGACATCTTGGTAAAGTATTTGTCTTTAGACATCCTGCTTGGACATAATTTATTCCCCTTTCTGTAACTATCAATAAACAATAGTGTGACAGAGAAAAAACGATTTGAAATCCAGTCGTCATTCTGAGAGTGCTATTGGATAAAAAGCAGAAATAATCAACTGATGATAATCCATATTTCTATTTCTGTGTCATATCTGTTTTAGGTCAATATAATGTTGAAGGTTTTTGACCTCATAGTTTGTCCTTCTCTTTCTAATTTTTTCAGCACAAAATAGAGAAATGATTTGTTTGCAAACAGACTGGATGCAGGGCAGCCTTTAAACTCTCACTAGTTGCCATGGTTACCAGCATTTATCTTGCTGTTTTAACATTAGCTAGCATGTTGTTGGCATACAACATGCCAACAACATGCTTTCTCAGTTTATTTTCTATTTTATTTTATTCTATTTTCCTTTATTTAACCAGGTAAACTCCATTGAGATCTGGATCTGATTTTCAAGAGGGACCTGGGCAGAAGTCTGCAACACACAATAACCTGGTTACAAAATAAAACCAATTAATACATATTAACAAGTATAAAACAATAAAACAAGTTAAAAGCAGTGACAATATTGCCTATCTTTAAGAACCGCTCGAAATACGTCCAATGAAATCATTTCTGACTTCCTGAGTTCTGACTGAAGTTGATTCCAGGCTGTAGGAGCATCACACTGAATGCTTGCTTCCCTTTCTCAGTTCGAACACACGGAACATGCAAAAGAATAAAGTTGTTATTACAGTTGTAGTAAGAAAATAAGTTATTCTACCAAATTGAAATGAATGAATGAGATGCATCTTAATGAACCATAAGCACTAAATGCAGGTAAGTCAATAAATGATGAGAGAAAATGGATCAAACATGAAATACTACCTACTAGCAATATTAAACAGATCACCTCTCATTGAGCTAAGTCGATTCCCTCTAAATAAGACAAATATATGGTGAGCAATAAGGGCTAAAAATTTTGTTTTTATGTTATAAAAATGGAATTCATATTCAGCGTGCCAAGGACAAGTAAGATCATTTCTTCTTAATTTGATCACAATTAGAGGGAAAATGAAAATGTAGCTGCATCCATCAAGGCAAGTGACCAACTCAGCCTTTGAAAGTTGAAAATGAGCTTGGCGTCACATGCAAAGTGTTGATAGGTTACCATGTCAGGCACAAGGGCTGGACTGAAAATAATAGGAAAAATCAGAGGCAAAGCCTGGATACCTATTGGACAAAACCACTTTAGGAGATTACAACTGACTGCATGAACAAAAACTATAAGGAAATTTAAAAAATCTGTCAGTCTTTGTCAATGAAAAATGAATCTGGAGGATTTAGATAACCACATTGTCAAACTATTTACATTTTTTCTCTACACATGAATGTTTTCTTTCAGAAACCAGCAAAAAGCTCTTATTATAAACCTGAAACCACTTGGATGTGATGAGAGGAAGGTCTGGGCTGAAAACAGTGAACTTGTCTTTACATGCACCATTCATTAGACTCATGCAGCTGTACTGATGTTGCGTTCCTCAATATGGCAGTATTCATTAACACCAAGTTCCCTTCTTATCCCTTATTGTTACTATCGTCTCCTGTAGAAACCCTGTTAACTTGGCAGTGTTAAAACTGAACGAGCAGGGCCTGTTGGACAAATTGAAAAACAGATGGTGGTATGACAAGGGAGAGTGCGGCATCGGGGGAGGGGACTCCAAGGTCAGATCACCGTAACCCTGACGGGTAACGACAGGCAATGGTACACCGGGGTAACCGGCAGAAAGGCACAGCTTCAGTAGCAAGCATGAAACCCTCTGGGAACAAATCAGAAAAACATGAATCCTCCTCTCTCATTCTCTGATCGTTGGGGTATTTTCATAACTATTTCAAAAGTCAGCAGTTAATGACCAAAACATTTACGCTTCATATGTTGTTTTCTTCAGATTAGTAGGGTTTTGTACTCCACTATACACTGCTCAACTTTATGTTGCCACATAAAGTTGATGCCTCGACGGAGCAGCGCTAGCTATATATTTGTACATAATGCTGTATCCCCACGTGCAGCTGTGCTCAGGGGTCTTATGTACAAACACATGTGCAGATTATCTGTGTCATGCAAGAGTATAATTGCAATTTTAGTAAACCCTGCACTGAGTACATTGAGATTTTTCTCAAAATTGTGCATATTATGCATCTTATTTATTTTTTTATCTTGTATCTTCTTTCTATTTCTTATTATATTTGTTATATATTTTTGTTACGGACCTTATTATGTGTCCGAAAGAAGGATATGACGACGATGTTTTCAGGCTCATTTGAGGCCTAATCATTCATCCTTAAACACAAACTCCTTGGACCTCATTGACATATACATCCTCACATTCACAAAGTTTTTCCCTTGGTTTAACTTTGGCTTTTCAGTAAGATGTGCAGTTATCACTACAACCTCACAGAGAGCTATGATGCTGTGTTTTGTACATTGTTGACTTGAAGAGATGAAGAAGGAAAGAAAAATAGTAAATTATGGCATAAACATCTGTGCAGTTTTAAAAGGCTCTAAGCAGCAAATGATCAAAATAGAGAAAACAGAATCTCCCAAACAGTTATGTTTGAAAACAAGCACGGATGATGTATAAAAGATGGGATGCATGCAGAAGTTCAAGAAAATATAAGGTTTACCTCACACAGGGAACCCAAATGAAGTCAACCCCCTCCAACCCCAACCTTCTTCACATCTACTGCAAAAAACAGAATTGGTGTCAAATATTTGTGCTGATTTCCATCCATCCATCCATCCATCCATCCATCCATCCATCCATCCTAGATCTATAGCTCTAGATCTATAGCTCTAGATCTATAACTCTAGATCTATAGCTCTAGATCTATAGCTCTAGATCTATAGCTCTAGATCTATAGCTCTAGATCGTTCCTCTTTAGGTCCAAAAATAATGACTTCAGTTTTGTTTTTGTTCAGTTGGAGAAAGTTTTGTCTCATCCACACATTTATCT